>OFHS01000266.1:0-34108 GCA_900245855.1 Calvadosia cruxmelitensis
GGGAGGAGGAGAGGGAGGAGGGGGGTGGA
Source organism: Calvadosia cruxmelitensis (assembly GCA_900245855.1). Lineage (NCBI taxonomy): Eukaryota > Metazoa > Cnidaria > Staurozoa > Stauromedusae > Kishinouyeidae > Calvadosia > Calvadosia cruxmelitensis. The sequence goes on from OFHS01000266.1 coordinate 30, forward strand.
TAGAAGAAACCGGCGGAGGTAGCTATGGCGGTGACGGAAGTTTTGGTATTGCAGTGGAGAATGGGAGTAATAATGGGTGCTGCAATGGCAGGAAGCAGGAAGAAGCCATGGAACAAATGGAAGAGACTTTAATCCAGTTCATGAAGAAAGTATCAACGCGTCTTAACCTTGATTTGAATAAAATTGCAGCCAAAATACTAAAACTAGATAACTGCAACCAGAATGCAAAAGAACCGTTATGCAACTGTTGCAACACACCAGCGACTCCGTGTAATCAATCGAAATAATGTGTATATTGCTTCCCTACAATGATTCATATATTGTGTACCTTACCTTACTATGTAAGAGATAATAAAAGCATCCGAAGAACTGAAACATTTTTCAGATCAGTGCTACCCCTTCTGTAACTACCAGAAACGTTCCTTTAATGATAAGATTTGATCTCTCCGAAAACAGCTTGCAAATAGTACTGATTGCTTAGCAGAAGTGAATGCCAAACAGCCATATCACCATGAACACAAAGTTGCCAGCAGCTGCATTGTATTAATGATGTCAGTACCATTTTGTGCTGCAATCACATGTCATAGACGATGTACATATAGAGAAGATAAAGTTATTAGTCTATACTAGGAATTAATCGAAATATCAATTTATACTAGAAATTAATCAAAATGTTCAATAATCAAAATATTAGTTTATACTAGGAATTAATCAAAAGATGTTGATATTAGTAGTTGCAGTAAGCAAATAATAATAATAAATGAACAGCAATAACGGATGATCAAGAGAAATTCAGCGCCATACGAAATACACATAATATGATCTAGGTACTTAGGACAACTTTCTCAGTTTAGACTATTTGTCTTTCGCTTTGGTGCATGTAGCCATAAAAATCACAAAAAGATCTGTTGCTGTATTCACAGCTTTCTTGGAATATGTGTCTTTCAACTTTGAAGGTGACATCTACACAATTCATATAGAGATATCTACACACACAATTAGCTCGAATTGAACTTTAGCTAAAGGTTCAATCAACTGCAAAAGGTCACGAGTTGTGCATATTGCTTTGTGTATCATTAGTTACAATGTTTGGGACACCAGTGAGAATTTATTTGGAGAGAACTTAAGAACAATATGTAAAAAAATTGTTTCTAACGATTTAAAGCTACGAACGTTCATATCAGCGTTCTGGTTTTCCAATAATGCATTTTCCTGGAGCTAGTAAAGGGGTGAGACTGGCTGGATAGATCTAACTCACTATCGATGAACTTCTGTGATAAAACGGATGTAACGTCATTCTTTATAATAGAGCCATATGTCTGTTTCTGCAAACGACAGCAAGTCTCGTTTCGAGTCAAATGGAGCTTGTGATCACAACCATAAACAACCCGCTGGTCCACTGAAGCAAGAGTTTCAAGATCTTTCTGGCAAATTTCAGAGCTGTTGCAGAGTGTATATGGAATGGTTGTACACAACATGTAAGTGGTCTCGCTATGTAAATGCTCTATATAATATGTTTCGCATTATTCTTGCAGTTGTTACAAGTACAATGTGATGCAACATAGACTCGTAGTGAAATACTGCAAGAAGCCTTACAAAACTAAGTGTTGTTATCTATTCTTATTCTTTCCCTATTGTTCTTTGAAACGATAGACACTCTTGTTACTGTATTATAAGATCTTATTTCTACATTTCAACACATTTTAGCAATTTAATAGTGCTTGTTCAATCATTCGTTATGAAACTATTGTGTTGATCTCTCCCTAGATAATTATAGTTGTTTAATGCTGTATTTGTATAATCCATTTTCTACTTCTGATAATAGTCATGCAGCCATAGGACTGGATGTTATCCATTACTGTGCTACAATTGGTAAGATTATTGAACAACGTAAATGGCTTCTTTTACAGGAATTCATTCCTTCTCCTTCTCGGAGCTTGTATTCTCCTGGCAAGTGGTAAGTGAAGTTAGCTTTTACAATTTAGACTTAACTTTAGAATATGCAGTGGTAATTCTGCTCCGTATTTTGATCCTGTATCATTCTAGCCCGTATCTAAACGTTTGCTGGCATTCGTCAGCGCAAAATTTATGGAAGAGGCATCAATTGATTCTAAAGCTACGACCTAGTTGAGAAGAGTGAAAAGAAGATTCACTTTGCACAATATATGCTTTCCAAAAGAGTAGCTTGATGATAATATAAAATTGCCTTTCTATCGGTTCTGTTTTGATTTTGTTATTTAATTCATCAACCTTTGTCCTATTCTACAGCTGCTCCCACCAAGCACAAACACAGGCATAGCAAACATTCTAAAATTACCAATGAGGCTGGAAAATCAAGGAGTTATATAGACATTGACGCCTCGGACCCATTCAAGGTACCACAAAACAGCAAATATGTCGACCAGCCAATGCCTCAGTTCAATGAAGATGAGCCAAAGGCAGAAGCACCAGTAGCACCGAAGCAGGAAAGCAGCAACGCCAATGAAGACAGCCCGCCACCTGCTGAAGCAGCCCCACCCGCAGATGACGTTGCCAAAATCTCTCAGACAGAAACCGATCCAGCAGCTGCAGCCATGGCTATGATCGACAATCCTTCAGCTATTACACCAGCTATCAACGAGAACGAAGCAACAAACGGCAAAGAGCAAGCTGCTTCTGAACAAACTACTGATAGTCACCAAGACGAGCAAGAACAAAAGCCAGAAGCTGAAAGCAGACAAAAGGTGCCAAGATGGAACATGGGTGAAGTGGAAGGTGACCAATAGATGCTCTTGGTCATCAATGAGTCAAATAAAACACCAATATTGAGGACTATGAATAAAATAGTGCTCAAAGCTACTGGCAGCTTTTGAGCGAATGCATGATCATAGACATGGGATTTAATAGAATTTCATCTATTTATTTTCTACTTTATTAAACTCTTCATTTCCTGGAAATCTGTTTTCACCTAACAACACATGTACGTCACATTCCATAGAAATAAAGCAAACACAATAGTGATAACTTAACAGAAAAGAAGACATAAGAAGGAACACTCTGACATCGGTTATGTAACACTGATATAGTTTTGTGAAAAGCAAGGATTGAAACATTGAAGGCTGTTTTCCTCTGACTGCATTGATGTCTGTGTTTCTGTGTACATATTTTAGAGTTTCATTGACATTATTTGATATCTAGTGCTTCTCTCTTAGCATGGTTTTTTAGTCTAATAACCTATGGCAATCCCGTAGGTCTTACGTTCATGTTTGTTCGATATCTTGACGGATACCGTTATAAATGACTCCTTTAATTGTAACTCTAACTCCATACTGCAACTGTAACCTTAATCGAGTACAATCATTGTGAATAATGCTTCTTACATAAATGAAACTGAAAATAGCAACAGTTCAGCAGGAAATTTGCATTATTTAGCGTTAAAATCTCTCTAAATCTCGGTGACTATCTTGTCTCCGGCTTCCATTATATGTCTATAAATGTTTCCTATACTCCTCGCAGGCCCCAGAATCATGACCTAAATGAATAATGCTATTTATCTCCTCATTTTCAAGGATCTGATTCATATTTAATGGGTCCATTTTGGCAGGAGCACAGCTGCGATGAAAAGAAATTAACTTCATTTCCTTGACTTGCTTGAGTTTATTCTGATAATTCTTAGGCAGAGTTGAAGTTCACCGACTAGTAGATTGAGAACGTTATCATTCGTTACGAAGATATCTTGTGCGGTATCTGTTATAATACATTACAGATTCCTTAAGTCATGCCACTGCTATAGATTGGCTGCTATATTTTACCGATGAATGTAACTGAGACTGAGAGCGCTAAAGTTCGGATAAATGTTTGGTTAACCATCAAATATCAGATGTAGAACAAGGATGGGAAGGTATGATATGTCAATCATAAATTCATAGGAACTGACGATACATTAATACATCAGGGTACATCAAGATATCTCATGATTATGATAACGTATAGTAATTGAAATACGAAGGACATTGCGATAGGTATTCGATAATGGTATAATATGAGTACTTTTTAAGCAGAGATCCTTTATTGCCAATTGATCAGATTTGTTCAGCTCCATGGAACTCCAGGCATTGGCAGACATCCACATATGATATCGGGCAAGATCGCTAGACATAGAGATAGAACTTGAATGAAAGCCACATTGAAATTTTGGGGAACATATTGCATCTTTATAGCAGAAAAAGTTTGCAAATGTAGCACTGTGTTGGTGCGCTAAAATATTTTCTAATAGTATAAAAATAATAATACTCCTGTTTATCGACTTAGCTCTCAACTTAAGACGAAAAAACCATAGCAAGGCTTGGAATAACTCCAGCTTGAGAGAAACCCTATTTCTATGTAGAAGCAAAATAATTACGGAAAATGAGACATGATTATTATACATAAACAAATCAAAAGGGTGCAAATCTTCCTGGTTGAAGTGCTACCATTCCCGTGAACACAGAAGCTGCTCTTTATAGAACTGTATTCCCTTTTGCAGACATGTTTGAATGCATCGCTCTTCGCAGATAAAAAGAACATAATATGCAGTCAATTTGAATAAGAAGTTCAAAATTCATTCCAATTCCGTAAGGTTGGACCTTTTCTGAGAAAAATGTGATACTGCGGAGACGTTTGGAAGGTCACAGTAAACGAGTTAACTGCCCCTTGGGTGAGCAACGGGTTGTCTCGTAAGCAAATCACAAACAGATGATCTCAGAGTCAATTGACATACACATTGGCTCCCACCATTGGAGAAACGGCTCTAAAATATACTGGCAGAGAAACTGATTTATTGGAAATCGTACTAAATATGATGCGCTAGGTTACCTAGACGTCAAAAGAAAAGCTTTTGAAGGATATTCGCCAGGCTTGAACAAGGTAGGCGCCCAGCAAACAGCGAAACAGTACAATTCTTCACGGTGTATTTCCTATGACTGTTCGTAAAGGAATAAGCTAATGAACAGAATTATGGATGTGTTCTAGTATGCGGTCTAGTCAAGCCTACTCTGAGAGTAATCTGCCCTCAATCGTTCTTATTGCTGGAATAGAGGAGATTTAGGGATTTTGATCACGTTTGCGATCTTGTTTCCCGGTGGAAAGGATTGAGAGTGCAAAGCCTGTAATCATGTGGCATACAAAGTTCTAATTCTTGCATAAGGGTTTGCAAATCACAAATTTTTACTCTGTTCGTATTATTATTAGACATTAATAAATCCGGCTCCTTCATACTGCTTTTAAGTGACCATAATTATATGAAACGGGTTACTGTCATGCGAAATTTATGCCTGAATCAAAACATGTTACATACTACTACACAACAATGGCTGAGTTAAATGCAACGCAGGCATTTATGTACATAGAGAGATATGACTGAAAAAAGGATATATTAACTAACCTGGTCGAAATAATTATTTATCTCCTGTGCTGATATTAATTCCAATTATAACAGCTTGTCTCTGTCATTACATAATTACAATGTTTCGTCCCTCAATGATACGGTGTAGGTAAGGTGATATCGCATCAACATAGATTTAAATAACGCGAAATGCATAGACAAAGTGCAATAATACAATCTTAGTGTTTGCCATAAGCTCCTTGAAATTGAATGTGAGGCTCGGGTGAATTCCAAAAATGAATAACTAAATATGATTTATGAGATGTTTATTCAAATATTAGGTCAACAAATTTTATTTAATGGACATCATGCTGTTTTATGTTATATTTTGTATCCATTGAATCCACGAATGCACAGCAAAATATGGTTCCTTTGTAAGAGCAGAGTTTCTCGTTTCAAAAACTATATAATTAAATCTAATACGAGAATACTTGTCAAAGCTGTAAGCCACAAATTACCGAGCCAGATAAGGCAAATAAGAATATCGCCATTGTTCTTCTTCAGACCAAGTATTGTTATAAAAAGTTGATACTTGAATCGAGAATAAATTCTTGTCCAGAACATATGTTTCAGAGTGTGGATATGAATTCGGTGTCTATTAATATCTGGATAAATATCAGATCAATACTCTCGCAGTACTACATCTTGCTATTACATGATTGAGCACTTCACTCATTGCGGTATATTTCGATTAAGCATGCGGATACATCAGCTACAATAAATGAATGAAAATTAGTACTTTTAAATGACGAAACGTATCTACAGTTAATCAGTTATCTTAAAATCATTCAGTAAAATTCTCTGCACTACACTTCATCTTGTTTCCAATACGATATTCCGTTTAATCATATAATCAAAATATAAAATGACGTTTTTTGTTGCATCTTGTATCGCACTTGACAAGACATACAATATAGTCAGTACCTGCATTGCTCCCAGCATTTTATTTCATTGTTATCCGAGTGGTATTGTAAGTTGCCAAACTCTATAAATAAAAAATGGGTCTTAGCTGTTTCTTTCTCGTAGTTCCATTATTTTTTTATTTTAATCTAAATCTTGGAAGGCGGAAAATTTACAATAGATTGGTAATTTTTATGCTGGTTAAGATTTCCAATCCTCCTTTGAGATGATATCAAGATGTGTTCGTTAATTGTTCACACTCCTGCACAGTCAAACTTAACTTAACTCACCGCTCGAGGGATTACTGAAAAGGGGTCTCTTGAAATTCATTTTTGCTCAAGCCTGCAAATTGTATTGTTTAAATATTCGAGGGGCCACTTGAAGGTGTGTTTAATACATCTCTTCGAGTACGACATGTTGTTGACAAGACCTATTTGACTGCATACTCGTTTCAACAATGAATTCCTGTGATTTAAATGCCACATTGTCATTAAACGCAACTTTCCATAAAATAATGATACCTCACATCTTTCCATCATCTCCATGGTTTCTGTTTAAATTGCATTGCTGTGTTTTAGCTGACTGGGGGATGAAGAGTTCTGTCTTACACATGGTTCAACGACTATGAATCAAATTTGCATTTATGCACTAGCTGTGCTAGCAATAGCAGGTAAGATATTGAGTTGTCTTAGGTATAGCTGCTCATCGTTTCCATTGTTGGTGCAAGTAATTAACGTATTGGTGTAAAAAAGACTAAATCACTAGTTACTCTATGTTCATTTTCAGGTTTTTATGCTTGTATGTAAGTATGTATGTATGGTTTGTGGGTCTATAATTCGAATAAACGGCATGATTTGAAAATTACAATAAAAAGAACATAGTTTGCCGTATTCATAACTTAAATAAGATAAATTCCTTTCAAAATACCTGTATCACGATCCGTTATGTAGAATGAAGCCCATATAATGTCTAAAGTTCGAATTACTTGTCTTGGATTCAATAGTCCTCTATTTAAAGAAGTTGGTAGATATTTAGCCATTTTTGTTCCTATCGCAAAGAGGTCAATATTGACAATATGAGAAATCACTGAATATGCGAATATTTTAAATGCAATCGGAAGTTGTGAGATTAAGTCACTCACAAATCTTGAAAATACGTTGCTGAAACATATGTTTTACATACAACCTTATCTTATCATCCTATAGAGGATTATTAATATTAGAAAGTGTTTCATAATACAATAACAAGAGTTAACATGAGTTTGAAGTTTCATACTGAGATCTCTTCAACCGTGATTCAGGGGCTGCTAATTTCTATGGTAACATTGGGTCTTTCACAATGTTATGAAAATTGTTAGTTTCAGATTCCATAAATGCATAATTACGCAAAAATTATTGCTACGTCATGCTGCTAAAAAATTTGCTTTCATTCGACAGGATTGCAATTTAGCGGGATTCAATCCCTGGAAGCATTACGGATACATCGCAACGATGGCTTGCGAAAGAGCAGGAGAGAATTTATTCAAGGAAATTTGCTCTTGGAGCAAGAGAAACAGCCATTTCCCCTCGGCACTGGATACCAAAACAGAGAAGCTCTGAAGGACAGCATAGTGAAAAGTAATAGTCTTCCTTCCATAACAACTGAGAGCTCTGGAATCCAGCAGCATCACATTGGCGTCGGATGGAAGAGAGACGAAAAGCCATTCAACATAGAAGCTGATCCACTACGTCTTGGGGCTAGTACCCCGGCATCAAGCAGAACAAATACAAAGCCCAAGAAGGAAAACCATGCTGCCCCAATGGCTACTACGTATCTTGGTGAAAATACAGACGAAGTAGTTACACCACAAGAGTCTTTAGCATCGATGGTCTCTAAACCAATTTACCAACAAGGCCCTTTAAGCATGTACAGAAGGAAAACACCAGAAGAAGAAGGGAGTGATGGGGAGCATAAGTTCATGTATTCACCGGAAGAGACAGAAAATAACGAGATGATGAGAGAAAGAGAGCAAGATAACGAGAGAGAGGGAGATCGTTATAGCGAACAAGATCAGATTGCTCCAAAAGGGCAAGAAAGAGATGCAGATGGATATGATAGAAGGGAAGAAGATGGCAGGCAGAAAGATGAAGAGAGGTACACAAGCAGTGACAGAGAAAATCAAAATGAAGACAGTTCTGAGCAAAAGGAGAGAGACCGTGAACGTTACCAAGAAGATGATGAAAGGGGAGAGGAAAGGCATCAGGACGCTTCTACAGATAGAGATAGTGAGAGAAATGGAGGGTCATCTTACCAAGATAGTGCTCCGTTCAGAGGTCAAGGGGGAGATGAAGAAAGTTCTTTTCGCCATGCGGACAATTATCAAAGACAAGATAATCAAGAGGGTCGTTATCCAGAGAGAGAAGGATATTTCAGAGATGAACAGGATGGACACTCTCCAAGGTTTGATAAGCCAGAAGAGGAATTTTCTCGATTTCGTGGGGAGCAACCACACGAAAAACCAATGGCATTTGCGAGTAATGGTGGGGATGGATATGGACACGATGAGAGATATGTCTCAGATGGAATAGAAGATCAAGAAGTACAAAGGGAAGGGAATAGTCGGGACGATAAGAGAACCAATGTCTATAGAGAAATAGGAAGCCAAGTATCTACATATTTTAATCCATTAAGAAAGCGCTTGATTAACAACGTTCGACATCACAGGCACTCTAAACAAGATCTTACTTCAAATAATCACAAAAGACGTTTAGGATATTACAAAGAACATGTATCCCATAGGAGATCAACTCCGATTATAAAAAGATATCATGAAAGTGTGAAAAGCCATAAGGGCTTCAGAAACTTAGAACATGTAGGTAAAGTTGATAATCGCCGTTGGAGAAGATCAGATGATAGCCCGACCTCGTATGACGCGTACGGTAGTATCGGTCAGAAAGTACCTCAAAACCTTCCCAGCGTGAGCAACGGTGCATCTTTACCAACAGTTATATCTGACAGACCGATGGAAGCAAACGCCCTTGACGAACAGCCTATGGAAGAAAGCAGTCTAACAAGCAAAAGCAGAAAATGTGGTGAGACTGACAATGATGATCAAGAAACTGATAACTTAGGGTACAAAAGAAGAATTTCTCTAAAAGAGAAATTAAAGTTTAGAAAAACTAGAATGAGACGGTCATCCTCTAAAGACGTCCACAATACCGCAAAGAAGGCCCACCCCATACAAAAGATCAAGCCCCATGCAGTTACGGAGGGAAAAAAGAAGAAGATAACCGATCGAGATTACGTCCGAGGTAGTCCGGATGAAAGGAGCACAGAGCATAGCACTGGTATAATGGAGGATAATGAGCAAGAATTTCTACAGAATAGACTTGATAGAGACGCGGAACCTATATTAATGAAGATTGCGGAACACGATAGAGATGATTTCCACAAACTGTGGGACAATTCGCATTCTCCGGGTAATGGATATTATGCTGGTAATGGCGAAGGGCCATCTCGACCTTATCTTGGAGATTATATGGAACACAACGTTGAAGATGGACATCATGACAGATTTGATCCACTTGTTCCTGTTAACAGCGTTGAACACAATGTCGAAGCACATGCTGTTGGCGATCAGACTAACGAAGATCAACACACAACCCAGTTAATTGATGCCATCTGGGACCATGATACAAATGATGACGATAGATTTGAACATGGCAGTCATCATATAGAAGAAAGACCAAGTCACTCCCAGAAGGTCCTCAGCTACTTCAATCACCGCGATCATGACGTACTGCTGCCAACTGAAACTCTAGATGGCATAGCTGGTCACTGGGAGAGTTCTGAAGGAAGAGGCGGCGGAGGTGAAGATAGTCATTCTGGCCATTGGGGAGATGAATTTCCCCAGGCTCACGTGGAGCATCATCACGATGATATGAACCCAGCAAAAATAAAAGCTATACAAGCAATTCAAGATGATCCTTCAATTGACTCCGACCTGCAGACTTTAGGAGTGGGTATTGAAATGGGTCACGCTCACAGAGGACACGGAGGCGGCCACGAGGGAATGCATGGTCTGCACGATGTTGGCGTCATGCATCAGGCCTACCACGAAGGTCCTTCTGACTATATGCATGATATGCATGACATGCATGATATGCATGAAGGACATGATTCCCACGACCTTCATGATGTACATGATCTTCACGAGTTGTCGGCTCCTCATCCAGAACATATGAATCATTTAATGGAAGGTCTGGAAGCAGCTGCAGCTAACCATGAACCAGAGCAGGTCGAGGACTCACACGAGGAAGAATATAAGCAACATAATGACGCCCTGCTGCATCATTATCACGCTCTGGAAGAACACATGAAGGGAATGCATGGCAACATCTTCAGCCATCTCGATGAAGGTGGTCACGCATTGCACCATCATTCTCATAACCGCTATCATTCAGGATATGATCGTAAGTAACTTCCTACAGTTATGGTTACTCATTCCATTGTTACATTAGCTTTCAGTTGTTGATCAGGTTTTGAGTTTGTTGACAATCTGTAAATATTGATAGTGTTGAACCTGGGCAAGGAAGTGTTGCCTCTTGCGGTCATACTATTTAAGCAATAAGTACCAATACAACTGTAAGAAGAGAGAATTCAGACAAATTCATTATCATTCAATTGTACAGTATATGTCTTTCAATCTGTTTATACGTGTTTTTCATGGTACATTCCAGTTTATGCGTACAAAAATCCGTGGGACAACATCCGTTTACCCTACCATGTTCCCGGTGAGTACAGTAATTCCAAGTGATTGTGTAGATTTCTATGGAATTACTTGAGTAGTGACATCTTGAGCTACATACATTATGAATAAAGCAAGTTAGAATAAATCAGCACAACGGAGCACGTGGCTCAACTGTAATAAAACAAAACGCGAGAAATTCATTTCTCAAGTATTTGGCAAGCTTAGTAAAACAGCTTAAATGGAACTAAACTGCTAACAGCTCATACTGTTTTGAACAATACATTCGCTGTTAAATTGGCAAAGGACGCTGATTGTGCTCTCTATCTCTTCGAAGCCGGGCTGTTATTTTGATGTAAAGACTCCTTAGTAGGCTAAGCATCTGGCTTGAGGGAAAAAAGATGTTATGCAGTATCTACATGATCTCATTTCAATACGAAATGGTTCGACTGTTCAGTTTTCGTAGTATTCTGACTGTTGTGCTATATTTTTTTCTTACGATTTGCTTTCATCGCTAATGCGCTTAAAGGAAGGTGCGATTTTGTGAACGAGTCAACAGGAGTAGAATCAGAAACATATTGGCATTCCCCTTTTCCAGTAGACATGAAATACGCCGCGTGGATTCTGGCCGTCCTCTCTGCTAAGTCCTGATTGTTCTGTAAATGATTCGACGTTGGCGGTATACCAGAATAATACTACGAATGTTAGATATTTTGTCGACAGGATTGTATTTCAGGTAGTTTCAGCTAAGAAAAAAACTATATAAATGGATTCTTTCGAAAAGGAAATGTAAACTTAATTTGCGCTTTATTTTAGTGAGGCGTTTATGTAACCATATTGAAATGAGATCTTGTCGATACTGCATAACTTCTTTCTTCCTCAAGCCATATGCTTAGCCAATAAATGAAGAATGGTCATTATAGCTTCAAATATAAATTAAAAGCTATCGTCTTTGGATACGTTAGGATGAATTCCATTCCAGTGCAAAATATGTTGTAAGATCGAACAGCTTGCTTACGTAGAATTGTCGGATACCATGTGGTTATCTAGAGCTTCAATTATCGAATAATACTATTTGCATCGTAGTGACCAGTACTAGTAAGATATATTTAGATATATTTAAGTGCTGCTTGTCTAGCAATAAAGCGTTCTCATTTTTGCTCCCTGCTTAAGCTCATCATCAATGTGTGACAACCATGATATTTGTCTGGTTTTCAGTTGTAAATCATCCTATGGACACTCCACCAGAGCCCGAAGCAGGAGGTGGAAGTCATGAATCAGGTGGAAAAGGTGGTGGTAAAGGCGAAGAGAAAGGTGGACCTATGGCAGGCGAAGGAGGTAAAGAGGGTCCTCTGGCTGAAGGGAAGCCAAATCCTGTAGATGACAAAGCAAAAGGAGGAGAACCAGCAAAAGAAGGAAAGGGAGATAAGAAACCTTCCAACTGGGGACAGCTTCCACTGCCTGTTATTCCAAAGCAGAGGGGTGATCTTTTGACATCAACAGGAGACAACGATGTTTCAAACACATCCATAGCTGGAAATGCGGAAGGTACATCACTTGCGAACACAAGCTCTGCAGATCCTTCAGCTGCTCAAATGGACCTCCTTCAACACGCATCGAAACAATTTCTTGCTGGAGTTACGCCAACAGAAGACGCCTCAAACTCAGCAATGGAAGCAGCAGGAAACAAGGTAACTGCAATGCAAACAATGCTTGAGAATATGCTAAAGGAAAGCAAGGGTGGACATGCCAATGTAAGTGAGAAGAGTGCTTCCCTTCCGTCTAACGAAGAAAGAAAACCCGATACGAACAGTCCAGCTGCCGCAAACACAAGCGTTGCAAGCTTGCAGAATCTCGATCCCTTACAACTAGCCCGACTGCAACAGTTGACAATGATGCAAGAAGCGATGCAGAAATCAATCGCCAGTCAAACCAATGGTGGAGCCAAAGCATCATCAGAACAACCGGCGAGTCCAACTGCTGATTTGCAAAGTAAAATATTACAACTTCAGGCTTTAGCTGCTGTTGCAACCTCAGCAGCACCGGACATTTCCACGCCCAAGGTTCCAGGCATCACACCTGCCAGTTTGACAGAAAGTCAAGCATCTGCTTCCAAAGTTCAAGCAAGTCAATCTGTAGATAAAGCTGCTAAGCAACCTCAAACTGCGTCAAGGAAAGTCTTGCCACCGCCGACAATTGACCAACTATCAAGCCCAACAGGAACTACTCAACCACTGGTGGCCGATCCTCAAGCCAACAAATTAAATGATATTCTCAAAGGGTTGAAGCAAAAGCTTGCAATGGAGCAATCAAAAACATCACCGTTGAGCTCGCTGTTACAGGGAAGTCAGCTAGGATCGCAACCAGCTGCCGAGGAAAAACCTCCAGAAGGATCAAACGGAGTATTGGCAGCAAAATCATTGGCTCAAGGTCTGCAGGAAAGCAAAATGAAGCAGTTACTAGGTGGTATTGATCTACCTAGAGGGACCTCTAAGGATACTGTTGGAACATTCCTACCAAAGTTGGCAACCGAGAATCCATCTGAGGCGATGACCGTAGAGAGAGAGGTTGGGTCAGAAGGGGTTCACTCAGCGTCTGCATTGGGAGCGATGTTATTAAAAAAGGCCGAGCCATCCGATGTGACCCTTAAGCAGTTAAAGTCTACTCACTCAGGGGCATTAGGTAGCGACGATGCAGCAAATATTTCATCAGCTACAATGTGGAAAGATGCTCTTCTGCAACAGTTGAGTGATAAAGGCAAGCGGAGACATCACCTTGGTTTAAAGCTTGTTGCGAAATCCAAGTCTGAAAATCCTTACAGCACGATAGGGTTTGAGCCACCAACAAACGAAAGGGATGCATTTGAAGAAACTGGAAGCAAGCGCGAAAATGGCTATGTAGCGAATTTGTCAACAGAATTACAGAAACAAAGTCAAGATATCAGTCTACACGACGATGCCAGAGACATGGTTACCAACAGAGAACTACATCACACACCGGAAGAGAAGGAAACGAATAACAGCGTGGCGAAAGCTAAAGTACCCGGAACTCCAACAGATGACGACTTGCAATCTAAAAAGAGTAACATCTAGAAAAATTTTCAAAGAACGGACATAAATTGCAGCGATGGCAATGGTGATGCTTTCCACTGATACAAATGTCCATCAAGACACGAAATCATGTAATTATGACGGGCAGGCTCACAAATGAGTTACACCATTCAGTAGGAACACCAATGTTCATGAGAAACCACAGCCAAGCTAACCCATGAACAACAGACCAGCAAGGTGTGGTAGCTTTACTTACACCAATAATTTGCTTAACGACCACTGTCGTGTTATAGTTTGTTTGAATGTATTACATTCCTTAAATCATTGCGCATGCAGAAGAACCACATTTGATGCACAGAACAATGCATGAAGGGTAAACAATTTCTGCTTTTTGCATAATTTACCCAACCTATTTGATGAATTAAGATTTTGCTGTAAAAATGTTATTTTTATAGTACAGCAACTGATGTAGTACTGTGGTCGTTTTATTTTTCTTGGTTGTACGCGTGATCACATTTCTTGAGCTTCAATCACTTGGAGTTGATTAAAGGGATGAAATATAATGGCAACTTTTAATATAGGAATATTCATGTACGTATACTAATGCATACCGTGCAATACTAGAAGCTGGGTAACAGGAAAACACGTGAGACTGCTGTTATGGAATAAAAGCCAATCATTATTAAATGTTAGATGCCATTCTGATTTGCTATAATTTTTCTTTCACACCTAATATCGTGAAACAAAACTGGAACCAATGATTCAAGATATAACTGTTAAGTCCGTCGATCTGTTTATAATAAATATTCCCGCTTCACCAAGGCGTTGCTTAGCATGATAAATATTGTGTTCTTCATCTGAAAGAAAGAACATATACTGGGCATGAGGGATTCGTAATAAATTGAAAATTAAAATCGAGTCAAAACTATTCCATTGAGCTTGCAATTACCTGAGATATAACTCAGATTGTCCTTTACTTTTCTATTACGTAGACGTAGTTCGCTTTGTCCGCTCCGACGCAGGACTTGTCTTCTGCACCGCATTTTTCGAAGCCCGTCTTGATACAGTTGGTAGAAGGGCCATTACGGGAGTAGGTTTCTCCTGCTTCTGGGCCACTCCAGCATTCACCTATGGGTGACATAATACACCCGTAATACATTTGTAACTCAATGCAATGCTTTAGAACTACTTTGAAATAAGAAGTACGAGAACGCTTATATTTGAAAATAGGAAGAATGGCAATAAGTATCTAAATAATCAGAATATGATTAGCTAAAGTATCTAAGAAAATTTTATTTGATAGTAACTAAGTATGCGGGCATTGGTCCAAACCGAATTACAAAGTTCAACATCTGTGCTTTTGGATATTTAAAGAATCTATTATCACTTACTGCTTAGAGATCTATAGGAAAATAGAAGGCTTCAAATCCTTTTTAGGCTCTGTCAAATGCAAATAATATATCGATCTATACGTTAGATATTTGATGCTAATTCTTTGCAAAAAGGAAATTATGTAACGTAGCTCACTGAACTCTGATTTAAGAAATGTCCATAAATGCAAGGCAAAACGTTTCTTGAATAAAAACAAAAGTATATCCTAAATTTTGCTCCTGTAATCAGAAAGGTGACCGTGATGTGCTTTACTTAGATGAAGTAGAAAAGTAAATTTGCTTGAGACTAATTTTCTGAGAAAAATAAGTATTTACAATGACATCAACAGTATAAAAGAAACATTACATCCTAATAAGATATACACAGCTACAGTCCTGAGCAGCATGTCGTTTGCAGCAGACCCTGCTGACCATAAATGTGGCCATGCATTTAAGCATTAATAAGAAAGTAACCACATCATCATTATTTTCATATTAACATCCCTTCGATAACAATACAAGGCTTTTGCAATGTCGTAGCCTACAGGCACAACAACAGCAATGTTTCTGGTGGCACATAAAAGTAACTAGGTAAAAAAGTAATTTCCTAAAAATGTGTTCAGAAAATATTGACAAAGTATTCCCAAACAATTTACTTCTTTACTATAAAGTTAATTTTTATTTTACTTAAGTAAAGTAACTAAGTATAAATACTTCTTCACTGGCTAACAATAGATTTAAGTGTGCTTTGTATTCGCTTACCGTAAAACTGAGCGCTAAAGAATGTGAACCCAAGTTCGTTAGCTTTTGCAGCACAGCGACAGACAAACTCCCAATAGTAAGTATCCCAGTTCTTCCAGTCGATAAGGATTCCATTCCAGGCTTTGTGAGTCCTGTCCCTCTCATTCAAAATCAGCATAGGCAATGGACGTGGTTCGATCATATCATCGTAATAGCAGCCAACAGAAGCAAATGGAATGTGGCATTTTTCTAAATCATTAATAACAGTAGAATTTGTCAATATTATTCACTCAAATGCGAAATATTTGACGACTTGATAATAAATGTAATATGGCTGTCGTGTATTTTACTAGACAGCAGTAAATAAAGAAGAACAACTTACTGGCAAACGTCTCCTGTGGCGGCAACACGTTGCCTGATTGGACAAAATAGAAATTAGTACTATTAGATCAAACCATTTCAAATCCTCATCAAATAAGTTGACAAGATTATGTGTCTAATAAAACCTTCAATCTTCAGATACCACAGTCGGCATGCAACATATTTTTTTGAATTGCCAAAGTAACGATCCACGAAGCTTAATAATATAGGGGCAACTGCTTATGACTATTGTATTGTCATAATTAGATATATCTAGGAATATTCATCCTATTTATTATGCTGTGGGGAACGTAATATCACTTCATAGATGCCGAGATTCTATTTTCTGTGACAATTCTTCGTACTATATGTAATTATCGATCATCAAAGAACATTTATCCTACCAACTGGGATCTGATAGCTCACACCTTTTATTGATGACATCACGTTTCATATAGTAGCTCACATTTCATGGTCACTAGCTGACATCAACAGACATTTCTTACATACATGGGACAAATCTCTGTTGATCTTCAACCACTTTGCTGCATTGCTTAGGGACGCTGTCACAATTGTAAGCTTCCACAATAGTTTCGGTTTCTGTCCACTGTCTTGATCGCGTAGCAGAACCACACGTTGATGTCCATGGTGTCCAATCTCCTTGTTTGCAAGTCACTGATTTGCATTTACCTATTCAGATAAATAACTATAACAACAAATTTACACAAAACAGTTCATCTCAATTCTTAAAGTAAGGATTTTACATGTGAATGGGAAAGCATTTGATGGAGCCTTCTTGAAAAACAAAAGTTTAAATAACTTCTGTAAATGATTATAATAAACAATACAGATATTTGGAGCCATACAGCCATTCAACAAACAAGAACGGTGCTATTCATTGAGCCGGGGCTATCCTTCAACAAATCAGTAATAGAATCACGTTTTTGCTTGTTCCAAACGGGTTTGAAATGCGTACTGAGATACGGTTATGCCTTTCAGACTCGGAACGTATTCATACTGAGCAACGCAGAAAATTACATGACATTAGCTTTAAAGATGTATTCCCTAGAATTTAGATTTTTCGCAGTCTAACGCCACCTCATTCAATAACGCACGAGCTCGAAATCCGGACTGCCTCATCACAGAGATTGCGTTTGAAGATATTTCCTTTGAATATCTAGAACTAGCACCAACCTTATTAGCAAGGAGATAAAATGTGCGTTTTGAACTTTACGCTTATGAAGAAGAACTCAAGATGGATGGTCGTTTCATTTTATTGTTCCTACACAATGCAGTTGGTTAGAACACTAAGCGAGGAGAGTTAGTGACAGCAGTATGGCAAGAGGAATCCAAACCAGTGCGGATGATAAATTATGGGGGGACATTACCGATGGGATACTAAATGAGCAACATTCACCTACTGTGCATCTAAGTCTGAAATCACACCTAGTTCAGCGTCGAATGTTATTGTAGGTTGGGTGCTGCATCTGACTAAACACAACTAAATTGAGAGGATCTCGTGCTCGGGAAGTGAGCTTAGCTATAATTAACTTGCTTGATCAGTTTATGGTGGTACGCTATATCTAAGATAGTAGTAAATTGGCTTGAATGATAAGATATCTAACCAAGACCACTTGAAACAGCCTACTGTTTTTAATCAAGGCTCGTGGATTATTTCAGGAGATACATGGAGGTGTAGCGATCTGTATCTACCCCATGGCGTTGTTGTTTTGTATTATATGACTCCTTGTAAAAGCGTGTGAGGGGAAGTACTATTCGTGGATTTTGCTTCCATAACTTACAAAGGATAACTAACACACTCTAAGGCAACAGAGTTGTGTAGCAAAGTACAATATTTACACATTCAGTGTTGACGACCTTGCAGAACAACACAAAATGTTAGTTGAGAATAACAAAAGAGCGCCCTAATTTTTCCACAAAATTTGGGTTTCAAAAAGTTTTTCTCGTAATTCAAACTATGAACGAGAAAGTTGAGAATTTAACGTAAATAATATCTTCAGTGTTTAGAAGCGATTGGATTTTGTGGAATTTTAGGGTGAGAAATAGCTAATTCAATGCGTCGAGAAATTCAAAAAACATTAGCATACAGTACAAATGGCCTTGAGCTTTGCATAATCACGAAAATATAATTATGGTTTCTATTTTTAGCGTAATTTTATCATTTTTAAAGAACATATTTCAGAATATTGTACAAAATACTTGTCCACGCTGTAATCCAGAAATAACCAAGCTAAACACGAATATTTGAATATTTTAATTGCTGTATCCCAAACCACGTCTTACTTTCAGAAGAATCTTGTCTATTATATAGTTTTTGTCTGTAAGGCTTTGTTAAACAATGTTAGGGCAGAGGTGAAGTTTAAAATTGATCACTTACATTTAGTTGTCCTTTGTTCGTCTCGGACCGAGACCAGCTCGCTACAACCCTGCTCGTTTTGTGCCTGCTGGCAATCGAGTGCCAGTACTACCTTGTCAGCACGAATAAGTTCTGCCACTCTTGTTGCCTCGCCGCATGTTTTCGACCAATCCGTCCACTCACTCCATTGACATGTGTGGATGGTACAGTTCTCTGTAAAATTTTACAAGTTGAGTTGTGCTTCCAGGAGCAAGTTTATTTTGTGTTGTTATTTGTTACGTTGTTAGGTTAGTTCAAAATGTCAATTCGAAGATTACTGAGTGTTAATGTAAAGGCAAAAAAACATTATTTGCATTGAATCAGGCTGTCGAAGCAATCATCTTGATTAGTGCAGGTCATTTTCGTTGATGGCGTCTGAGCATGGCTTGAAGAAAATGAACCAGTTAACAAAAATTAATTGTTGGTTGATTTAGCGTTAGTGTTGAATTAATGAGCCTCTCGTCAATGCAATCGGAATTCAGTGGCATTGATTAGTTGAGGTGAGGGTTTTTGCTGAGCACGAATTAGCTGGGATAAAAGAAGAAAATGACCGATATCAGTCATAATTGGTTAATCATAGCGCATAGCTGTTGTGACTTGTGAACACAGTAAAGAGTGACGAGATCGAGGAAGAGTAGAATTAAATAAAGATGACGATGGAAGCAATGAATCAGAAAAATAAAGAAGAAACAGAAGTTATTGCCTAACAATTCATCAACTTGAAACTAGAAAATATATTGCCCGTATGCTGTAGGCCTATATCATTCCATCTGATTTATTGACAGGTCGAAGAAACCAGCCAGAAACTATACTAAGTTTTAGTTATAAAATTATCGTAAGCTATTATAAATTATCATAAATTTTATGTTCTATGTCAGAAAATATTATATTTCGTCGGGAACAACTTGAAGCCTACCTTGTGCAAGGTGCATGCATAATTGTACATGGTATTAATAGAATAGCATATAGTTCTAGTTTCTCATAATTATTTTAAATCAGAGTTAATTAAAAGATAACCAAATGGCAATTTATCTACATTTTTAACATTTCGTAAAGCTTTTAGTCATTCATATCTTTGCAATTGAGATATACACCGGTAGTCATCTCATCGATAGTAATCCTAAATGCAAATGCCAGCTACTCACTCTTGCATGGATTAGGGAGGTCTTTCGTCTCTCTTATTGCTGCCTCGCAGACGTTTGACAAACCCGCACATCCACCGACTTGGACTTTGCTGTGGTTAGTCATTGAACGAAGTGTTTTGAATCTCTCAGCTTGAGCGCACTCGCCCGTCCATGTTGACCATTCGCCGTGCACACATGTTTTGTATGGACAGTTTATTTCTAAAGTAAAAGGAAGGATATAATTCTTGCGAATGTAGGACAATGATCATCAGCAAAGTGCTTTCTCGCTCCTATTCCTAATGTAAGAAAGACCATACATTTCCTCACTAACGTTTGAATTAACCTAAGTTCTCCAGTCATCCTCGTCATATGAAAGTTGCTCTGTAAGAAAATCCTAGCTGAAATAATTATATTCTAGATCCATTCAAATGCATTTAAATGAGGTTATTAGACGCATACAACACACCTCTGCATGATTCTTCCCTAACTTTTGAAACAATGTCAATCAGCTGCTTAGTGCCGGGGACAGAAAACACGTGATCTTTGATAGGGTCAGATGCCATCAGATTCAATTCGTCCAAATTTACAAAGCTTCCTATTCCAATGCTGATGATGTTAATTCCAACTTCTTTCAGCTTTTTAGCTGCTGCGGCGACGACAGCTGGTCCTGATTGACTTTGTCCATCTGTTACAACGATCAGCACCTGGACAAGTAACAAACAGCAATGATACTGAACTACAACTTAAAGAAAACGCAGATAACCATCAATCATCATATGCGTTATAGAAAGATCGTTGGTGTCCTTTCAAGGACGTTGATCACGTGTTGGTCGGCTAGATGTGTACTTATTTCTGCAATTAATCAATCCAAGATGCATGAAATGACTGATACATAAATAGTCATTAAATATCACAGAACCAACCTTTGGAACACCGTTTCTTGGTCCCGATTCATTCTTGAACATTGACGACTCTGCCAGATTAAGAGCCAAGTGCGTTCGTGTCAAGCCACCTATGAAAGAAATTATATTACCACATGGTTTGCATCAATATGTTTTATAGCTAATTAATATATCGCTTGCTTGAATTTTAGATTTAAAATGCACACTTCTGATTAATATTTGATTCTTGATGATATTGTGACCAGTGAATTCTGTGCGAATATTAAAGAAGCATTATTTCGCTACCATCCATTCACTTGCATCCTACAGATTCCTTGAAAACATTGAGTATTTACAAATTCTCAAATGTGAGGCTATATTACGACTGCAGGTGTAGTAATGTAAACTGATGGGCATTAGGCTGAAGTCATGCTTTGGTTTAGAGATCAGTGCACGTGTGTTAATTTATCTGCAATGTTCTGTATTGTATCCGTAAAGCAATTGAACGTGCTGAAAAATGGCATACAACAAATGAGTGAAAATTATAACTGTTACATAACGAAATTTATTTACTATTATCTGCAAACTTTTCAATCAAATTATGTTATCAGAAAGTGAATCTGAAACGTATGGTCATTTAGTGCTTTAAATTTCGATCGAAACTTAGATCTATCTACACTGTTTATCTACATACAACAAGAAAAATCCTCCAGCTGGTCTACGAAGGGTAATGTGCCCAGAGCACGCATGATATTTCCCTTTCTGTTTAATATACACTGTATCCCTATCTGTAAATACTAAATATTAGGAGCTCATGCTCAGGACTGGAAGCTATTGGCTGGAAAATAGCTGTTTTATTTTCAAATTCAGTATTGATTTTGAGATCGTCCATGCCCTTCATCTTCAGATTCCACAGGAATTTTGTATCTCACTTTAAAGTGGATGTATGACACTGCTGGAACAATTTCATCAATAGCACGCTACATAGTTACTCTGTTACAGCAAAATCAATGCAATCCTTTAATTGTTCGCTGGATAACATTGAATTATCACAACTTTGTATTGTCTGTTAATTTCGAAATATGTTTTTATCCTTTGAAGGGTACAAGTGGCTGTATGTATGTAGAAGCCATGCTTTCCTTTTTGCCTGTCGACATTTTTGTCAAACAAACAGCCCATTTACATAAACATATACATAAATGTGTACATAGTAGTCTAATAATTATGGTAGGAACTCTATGGGAAGCACGGCAGAAGCATTTCATCACCTCTTATGGCAATGTCGTCAATCTTTTGATCAAGAAGCTGCTTTGAACGTGCAGGAGCTTCTTTAAAGAACAGCTCCATGTTGGCATCGGAAGAAAACTTCATAATTGAGACAATAATCCGAGTGTCACTAATGGTGACTGTGTTCGTAAGATCTTTGACGAACTTCTTTTCTTCGGCAAATCCAGTTCTTCCGAGGGAAGACGATTGATCGAGGATGATTCCGAGGTCGATTTTACAATTTTCGAACACTCGATAAGCATTGGCGCTAGGATAGAAGTTGCAAGTTCAGACATTTATGAAAGAGGTTCTCAACGCACACAAGAAATAAAATTCGTGACGTTACATGCTTCCAGAACTACTGTCTAGCTGCTCAAAATTATTCTATAGTAGCAGACCTTGGCCCTTACTCATCAGCAAGATGTTGTATCATACAGTTGTACTAAAAGAATCGCTATAATACCTAAAATAGATAGATGCCCATTTTCTTAGTTAGACATCATCTGTCATCAACCTAAATTAAACCGCCGGGGTACTTTTATAGAAATGTGACGAGGTGTGCCATTCTGCATTCTAAAATCAAATTACACACAAACTTCTCTAAAATCTTCAGAGTAAAAGCAGACTCAAAATTATACTCCTTCTTGCTCGTCATTGATCCCTGCTAATTGATCTTTGGGTCTCTGTTATAAGCAGATAGAAATACTGTATATACTGCAAAATACGGGAATTTGAAGTTACATATACCCTCGATAAGCTAAAATATCACCTTCGATTTTACTCCCCGGGAAAATAAATTGGACACTTGCGTGATTCATGAAAATAATTGCAAAAGTCAACAAATTTGAAACTCAAGAATAAAGCTCACCAAGTTGCCATAGAAATGACGCAAAGGAATAGTGGAAGCCAACATTCAGCCATTACTTTACTTTTACACAACTGTCTTGAAAGGAGACAGAACTAGATGATTGGACAGTGATCTAGAAGAAATGCAAAAGATCATTCAAATGTACAACTTTTATAGGTTGTTCGTCCCATGTTCATTTGCCATGATATCAATATTTATCAATCCTCTTTAAATACTTCTTTTCAAATCTTGTTTAAATTTCTTGTGAAAATTTTCTTGCAAAGCAAAGAAAGTATCTTTTCTATAAAAATGGATAGCTTTGTCACTATACTTCTAGCTACATTAAATCTAAGCAAGCAGAGTTTAACACAGCAGCCGATCACACCAGCTGCTCGGATTGCACATTCTTTAGTTAGTGTCTCCCAAAGCAGTGTAATCCATGCTGTATGTTTCAGTGGATGTTTATATTGGCTATTTGCAACTGCTGTTCGTCTCTAAAGCTGTGAGTAAATAATAGATCATTTTGTTGCTATACAGTGCCGCGTAGATATCAACAATCGTGCGCCCACAAGTCACGCAATAAGCGTCTGACTTCCTGAAAAGATACTAAAAAGAGCAGCGAGCCGTTCATGACATCTCTCAAGCGCACGGCATATTTAGAACTGCTAAACAAAATAAAAGTTTGTAAAATTCGATTGCTTGAATCAATGGCACACTATTGCAAAGCAGCAGATGCTGATTGCCCATCTGTGTGCGTCTCTCTATCTTGTAGGCGTTTTCAGCGCCATTTTTAATTAGATTATTACATCAATAATCATGGAAAGTCATACATTAACAGAGATAATTATAATGGATGCCTGACAGTATCAATTTTTGTAGTAACGTGATGGCCTCAAGTAAGTGGTGGATATTATGATCATCTGTCTAACCGAAAAATAGGCAACACTTGCTTGATTTCAATGACAGGAACCAAACGCTTTAGATAGTGCACAGCCAGATAATATGACTACAAATGAGCTTTGCTATCATATATTTCGATTTACTCATAGGGAAACCTGAAACATATCCTACTTAGTATACGCAACGGGACCTGCTTTCTCATGTAAGGGTGGTATTTGACTCGTTTCTTGAAACGGACGCACAGACGATTCCCTAATGTTGATTATCGCTTTATGCCTTTCATATCAATCAAGGTTGCGTTGTACGTGGATGAGCTGTATATTGATTGATCAATCAAATAAGCATAAATAAGACGCTTTGAAATTAGTCCTCCTTCAATCTTAAGATCTAAAATCCGCGAGCATCCACTTTAGGTTCAAAATTATCAGCTTCGTGACTATCGGCTGCGTTACTTATCAAGCGGCATTGACGTCCATGTGACAATGTGACTGACACAATTGACTTGAAAATTTGAATCCTTTTTCAGATCTCTTCATAGTAGTTATCATGTCAGCTTGTGTACGATTTCCAATACAACTTGTCTCGGAACATACACAGTATTATGCTTGACTGCTCTATCATATGATCGATGCCATCTCATTGCAATTAAAATATCTAAAACCAACGACACGATCTGTCATAGAGCTTTGCTATTACACGCAATAGAAACTATCCAATTTATATCTAGGTTTCATATAGCTTGCCGCTCGACGTAATGCTGCAAGACTCTGAACAGTCAAACGATCGACAAATATAGTACAGGCGCTGATATTCCCCCCGTGTACGCGATGAATCTTACGCAGCGTGGTGGTTTAACTGTGATCGATGTAAAAGCGTCACGACTTTACAGAAATCACAGAATTCCCACCCTTCAGTTGTATCATATGCTCACCTTTCATACCTTATATCACGTTGTGTGATGTAGTTGTTCCACGGGAGTCGTAGCTTCACAACCAAAAGCGAAGAGATTATCTTCTATCAGAGAGCAGATCCTCCCGCGACCATGTTGAGCAGCGAAGGGCAGCGATCAAGGCAACTAGGTTTATCGTATAGGCAAAGTGCTGTTGCCTAACAACCTTAAATCTGGCAAGAATGCTAGGTGATTCAAAAGACGCGTTAAGTGATAGCATGATTACGGAACAAGAGCTTGATTGCATGATAAGCATACCAGACCAGAGCTTCAAGAAGGCAAAAGAACCCCAGAAGAAGAATTTGGAAGAATTATATGCCCTGGGATCGTATGTTCTATATTCTGCTCCTGTCGGTCGATCTTATTTTCAATTCTATGAGGAATGGCATGCGCCTACGAGAGTTAAGAGAATCTCAACAGCATAGCTGTGCCAAAGTTCCTTTACCTAACGTTTCGAACGGCTTTGCGTCGGTTCGTGCAAAACAAAAGCATAGCTATGGACACTCCGTTTGATCATATAGAATGGGAAAACTGATGGTCTTCGTGCATTGGTGTTGATATTGTGTAGCCTATTACTGATGAAACCAAGCGTGCCCGATCTCCTCTGTGACCGGTTCCTATCCGACCAACGTGAAACCCTATGAGGAAAGTCCGGTCATCAGATTTAGAATAGATTGAAAGGTCCCATAGAAAATCATTCGCGGAATAGGCACAGAGTAATTGAACATAATGATTGATTAGCTAATGCTTGAAACGTGAAGTGTAACAGAAGTGTCACTGTTACAAAGTGTCCATCTTGGAACACCAAACAGTGTTGCTGTGATTACATCGATGGCAGAATTTCATTGTCTATACAAAATAGACATCGAAAGCAAAACGATAAAGGTGAATCCTTCTTGGCCATATTTAACGAGATCTTTCGTGCAATTCTGTCTCTCGGATAACACTTCAATTTAGCTGAAGCAGTATAAGCGACGAATGTTATAAACAAGCGTACTAGTGGGTGCTATGAAAGCGGCAGCTACAGGCTACGGCCCATTCGTCGTCAAGGAGCATTTGCGGTTACGCGAGCCCTTAAGTAGCCAAATACAGCGAGAATTCTAAATGTGATCCATGCCGAACAGCAAGAGTATATGCCTTTTACATCGAACAGAAGAGTTCATTGTCAATGGCAGCGACCAGATTGAAGCACCTGGAAATCCTAAGATCCAATTACTTTATTTTGAACATCGTGAACAGAGATCGGATGAGAGCAAAAAAAGATCAATATCACTCAACAGGAAACAGGATTAGGCCTAATCAATCACTCGAGCTGACAAAGACAACCCAAGCGAGCGCAGGGTTGAGGTTACGAAAAGGAAGTTGACCACATGACTCTCTTGGTTGTCAGATATAATCTAGCTGAAGTTATGAGAACAGATGAAGCGATAAAGTACGTCTTTTCTTTTAAGACATATTCGACGCTCAGAGCTCTTGTAAACATGGCAATGCTTGGTCAGCGGAACGAGGTAGAAGCTTTAAGATCGTCTCGCTAACTGTACCTGCTTGTCACGGCCTGTTAACTGCTCACTTTTCAATTTATTATCATTTGTGCGACAATTAATAATCCAATTGTGCGATACTGTCTCATGAGTAGATTAAATTGGCTGCGTCGATATATCAACTGGAAACCCGATTTCTAGTCATTCGATTATCAGTGCATATAAATACCCATGACAAGATCGACTTCTGGTTTAAAACATAATACTAGATCGGAGCAGATCAAAATACCACACAGTGGATTGCAAGTGATACTAAATAAGACGAACGATGAAATCTTCTCTGATATGACATTCAAATCATCATCAGCTTAGCTTGCTGGTCTGTAAAGCCTCGTGTATCTCACAACAATGTACTGTACGAATGTCGTTAAGCGTTGAGTAGAGTGAACCGCTTAATTCATTGCTGTTAACAAACACATTCATCAACCGAGGTTTCCTCTGACGTCACCTTCACACACTTGAGTCATCTGCACACGCCTCTGTGGTGTGAATGCGACCAAAGGGTTACCTTTTATCGACGCAGTAACGTCATTGAAAGCATATACGTTATACATGTTAGCTGACTAATACAATAAGATCACCGTTATGACGTCGCCCACTGATGACACGCAAACAGCAAACCACATGCAGATAAGTGGTGAGAGTTACACGGAAGCTAATACGTAAAGCATTGGATTGCTGTGTTTGCTCTGTTAATGATGTAGGAAACAGAGAAAGCAATATTAGCCGGAGGCAAACACCATAATAAGGATGATAAGAATCTGAAGAGAAAGACTACATATATTTTTCATTAAAACATTCAACGCACAGTCATCAAGAATACAATAACATCATAAATTCTAATCATGTTGAATTTGGATACGAGGATGGGGACACGTGGATAATAACAGAAATGATACAAAAACATAAATATCTAGAAAAGATCACACAATCATAAATTACATTGACATAAGATACTATAGCAACGGAAGAAGAGCCTCGTTGTCACGACGACAGCCATCATTTGCCAAACGATTCATCACTGTTCACCACCGCGTACACGAGACCTGAAGAGCAAGGATTATATAGGATACATATTCGTGATGCAATATAAAATTAATGTCGATAAACAAATAAATGTAACTCGAGAACGTCGATACCATGTTTAAGTACCCATTCTGCAGTCGAAAATATTGCTTTGTGTGCAAAATGACGGAATACATGAAGCTATGCAAACATCGTTCTGTCAAAGGAATTCAAGATCCAAGTGCAACTATAAGCGTATGGCTGTGGTAAAAAGGCCAAATATTAACATCATAAACTGAGATCGCCTCACGAGTGGTGTAATTATGAATTTAGCAACTTTCTGTGATTCCGTACCATACACAGTACTTGCTTTAATGCAGTAAAGAAATGCAATCATCAAAACTTCGTAATGATCACCGTGATGCTACTATCATACTAAACTCACTCTGCTCAGAAAGAGAAGTGCATCTTTGGGGAAAAACCGAGCTTTTCTAAATTAGGAAGGCATGCAAATTTGATCATAGGAGGCGGCCCACACATCAAGACAAGCGTTGAGTCCGAAGGGGATGGTATGTGCTTTGAGATCATATCAGCAGTAACGAAACCCACGTCATAGTCCCAATCTACAAAAGAGGATTTAGATACATAACGCATCTGAATGTACAATATAAGAGAATGAGATAGAGGCTTACAAATAGCTTTCATACAAACATAGTGCCTATTGAGGAGCAAATGTCTTGAACGCGACCGAGAACAATAATATCTATCACTTTTGTTCGCGTCAGGATATCCGTATGAAACCACAAATTACGCTACTTACTACATTAGTACTTGATAAAATAGCAGACGTCAAAGAAGACTACCGTCCATAGAAATCATCCGACCGGTACCTGTTGGAATCATTGTAATTTCAGCATCATTCCGCAAGCACGCCAAAGCAAAGGGAATCTCATTTAACGTGGTATCAGCAACGCTTTACAAGCAAACTTCTGATCAGATCAGCAGCACATACTCGAAATAGTAAGCAATAGTCGCATACCTCCGTCTGATCTGTCAATCGTATACCACAATTTGAAGCGAGTTGGATGCTGGGTAGCAAGGCATTCAAGCTCCTTTCGCAAAAGAATATCTTTCACCGACTATGAATAGAACGAAAGGAACAAGTTAGTTTTACTTCAGCGTCAAACGAATATTGTGAAACTGTACCCCTTCTGTCGTAGTCTGGACAAAGCTAACAGAACTACCAGCAAAATTATCAGCCCCACCATCAATAAACTTCCAATCAACTTGCAAGCGATCTAACATAATTATATGAAAACAGTTAGAACATGACAATGCAAATTCTACATAATAGTAAATTTTGCATAATATTACAAAACTAGATAATTGCGACAAGATGATGGTCTCACTAAACTGAACGGGTTCTGGCACGGCCTCAACAATTACAGTTATTAGAAACTATTCCCAATTCTTAGCAAAGCACAACATCATCTCTGGTAAACTCAAACAAATTGCTGGTTAGCTACGCAAACACTTGCCTGGTTTGCAAACAAAAGCCACATGCGAGTATCATCACTGGGATTCTTGAGAATTGACTTAGCCACCTGAAGCATTGGCGTGATTCCTGCAAGGGAGGCAATTACTGCTACTACAGATAGCTTACAAGCGACTGTCAAATAAACATAATCAACACGTGCATAATGAAAACTTTTTAGATTTGACAACATTAGCAACATTTAGCCCATAATTAAAATTATGAAAAATTTCATTTTGAAGTAAATATACTTACAATGTTGGAAAGCACTAAAACGTAAAATCTAAATCTGTTGGATGTCAGACTTTTTCAAAAAGGTCATCTCAGCCTCCGCTATGTTTGGGAATTATATCCCATTACATCAAATAATTAATTATCTACTCAATTCAATATGTCCAAATCTGCAAAATATAATCTAAGCCGTGCTGAACTGTGAAATTATGGAGTTTGTGCATGGTAAACTGTGCCACGCCACAGTAGGCCTCTACTACCAAATGTGGCAAAATTCGCTGTTCAGTCTGCACAACTTTTCTAGTCGTTATTATTCATTTACTGATCATAATTAATGATTGGTTTATTAACTGATGAATGAAGATCATTATACAGATAAATAGATGCAACCTGAACCACTGAATGAGCAGACCTGTTCCTCCAGCAATCATTCCAACTTCCTTGCACTGATGTACCTCAGTAATTTGGTTGGACTCCTTGATCTCAAATCCACCTGGTAAATCCAACAATATCATATCAAGGAAATGTCAGGGGCAAATACCTGCTTACAATAAAGTGAACAGAGAAAGTCAAATTTTCAATGTGATACATTGGCAAGTCAATGCAAAAAGCTTAGCAGCAGTGCCAATAAAGTTTTGGATACAGACAAGTTTGACCTCAGCCATGTGTGGCATTACCAAAAATTGTTTTGCACGAAACAACATCATCTGTATACCGGTACTTTTTCTACTGATGATTGTTTTGCTGTCAAAACTGTACATTACATTAATAAATC
Source organism: Calvadosia cruxmelitensis (assembly GCA_900245855.1). Lineage (NCBI taxonomy): Eukaryota > Metazoa > Cnidaria > Staurozoa > Stauromedusae > Kishinouyeidae > Calvadosia > Calvadosia cruxmelitensis. The sequence continues at coordinate 30,047 of OFHS01000266.1, forward strand.
AGAACCATGAATTAAGCCCAGGGCAAATGATGCAACATTTACACGCAACATCGTCCAACAATTGTTGGGCGCGAAATGTTGCGTCGTTTTGCCACAGTGTTGGACAACGTTGCATGGTGTTGGAACTTGTTGGTAGCTGTTGCACTGTTTTTATACAGATCAAAAGAAATTGATGTTAGACGGAAGTAGAGGAAATTTTACGAGACCAGCACCTTTAAAGGTCGCACAATGTCGTCTACGCAGGCGCAATATGACGTAAACCAACGCACGTAGTGTGCTGTCGTGTGCCTCCAAGTCGGCAGACGGCAGCCCAGTGCAAATAAACAAATAAATACAAGAACATTACGTAGAAGGCCAGCGCATTTGAAATAAATTGTTTCCAGCAAAAAATGGAGCATGCTAAAGTTCAAGAGCATTGTTTCACTGAAGAAGGCTTTGGACATAGCACAACTACGGAACCATCGGACGACAAGGACTCCAAAATAGCAGCATTGCTCCAAGCGCTAGACAATTTGGGCAAACACAAAGCTCCAAATAAGAGTGCTGGTGACGATGCTGCATTCACGTTTAGCTAACCCCAAACAACATTTAAATTTCACCGCGCCCAACAATTGTTGGGCGATGTTGCGTGCAAATGTTGCGTCGTTTGCCCCGGGCTTTAGAAAACACCCGTATCCTGACCTGAATCAGGATTGAGCATGATCAATTGAGGATGCTATATATATCATCTATAATAGCTATACATTGAAGTCACAATCTGCAGTCAAATGAATTTGTTTGAATAATAAAACCAATTGAACCACATTACCACTTCCAAGATAGGTAAGCTTTCCTGATGGTCCGCGCACATCTACAGTATCACCATAATTCAAGGAATCCAAATATTGTGACATTTTTCCTCCATCAGGAAACTTAGGGTGGACATTTTTGAAATAAACCTACAAAAATAATACAGCAGATAAACACCTGGAACAGTTAGCTAGCCTTCAACAGAAGTACTTTATCTACTTCCTTTAAATTGAAATCCAATACGAACTTGGCAAAACGATAACTGCACAAGAAATTGTATCCTCTATTTTGGAGGAATGAAGATCTTTGCACATCTGCTCAAAATAGGAGTTTAAAAACGTTAATTACAAGAGAGACTTCATATGATACTCTTTTGAAAATAAACAGCTCTAAAGTAATAAGGACATAAATTAATAGCCCTACCAGTGCTACCACACCCAATTATAATCAGTGGTAATACGGAATCAGTCAAAAGTTCTTAGATACGACTCTACCTTAATCACAAGATCGAAGTATCCAACATCATCATCTGAAGAAACTGGCGTATAAGGACGCACAACAAGCGAACCATTGATTTTGGCTGATAGATAAATGTGCTTTCCTGTACAATAAAAATAAAATACTGTCGTAAACGCAAAATATAATCATCTTATGAACACTGGATCTAGATTTTGGTTCCACTTTCGTTTCAGATGAAACCCAGAAAATGGTTTTAGTTATGAAAACCATTCAGATAAAGACAGAAATACAGGTTTGTGTTATTGTGTGGCTGATTAATCAAATGTCAATTTCAATACGCGGTGACCATTGTAATACACATTTCGTATCATAAGGAATGGTGTAGCCATTTCAATAAAAGAAAGAGACCATTGTACCAGAACAGACCCTAACTGGATAAGTGAAACGGTATGGAATTAGAGGAATGAGACACTGTGTCTGCTTTCAAAGAGGTTGCTAATCATTGATTGAAGAAAAGTGCATTGCTTATATTTCTTTCTATCATTTGACATCAACGGTTCTCTTTCTTCTCTGGAATCAAGAAGTTTCCCTGATCTGCTGATTTATACATCCAGCAGTATATCTGAGGTATATCTCATTTTTCAAAATATATTTAATGATGGTCATGCAAATTGATTGCACTAGCTATGTCTTGACCTATCCATGTTTTGCTGCTCACCCTTCTAGCTTGCCTGATCTGAGATCTGGATAAGTTTTGGTTTCCTGAGCATTGACCAGTTAAGAGAGAGCACAGATGTCACAGACTAGAACAGCAGGAGTATATAACTAATGCCACCAACAGAATCGGAAGCCGGTGGAAAAAATAAAGTGATTAGTTAGTTCTGGGTTACCTGTGGGAAGTCCAAGGATGTGATTTGATGATTGCAAAGCAAATCTGAACCTTCTTGTATCGTGACTAATCACCTGGAGATACAACAGCTACAATTACTGCAGGGAATATAAACTAATGCAAGTATCACCTAATTCTATTAGCTTTAGTGAGTCCACAGCTGAACAACATTAGCCAAAAACAAATACTTGCAACTTCTGAAGGGTAACACACAAAACGGTAACATTACAAGTTTTCTTAATAAATAACTCAAGATCAGTAGCTTATTAGAGGAAACAAATTGGATGTATACTAGCCTCTTTGTGAATAAGTTTGAACGGTATCTTGGTTGTTGGATCCAAAGCTATTGGGTGTCGCTTCTTCCAGAAATAATGGTAAAATGCAAACAATGCTCCACCAGCAGTTATTGCAGATAAGCTTGCAAGAAGAAGAGTTTGCTGCTTCTAGAAGAAAACGAATCAAACTGAAAAGCACATTTCCAACACAATTATCTGATGTAACTATTGCCTTGCAGTCTTAAACTAAAACTCAATCTTTGTTCTGCATTGCAGTCTTTTGCAATGCGAAAAATTCCAATAAATAGTTTGACTTCACGCAGCGCTAATAAGCTGATATTCTTCCTCACGGTCAAATCGAGAATTGGAGTTTTCTACTGCTGTCAACATAATTGACAAAAATATGCTACAGACCGTTTAAAAAGGTGTTAAAATTGTCTTATTGCAACAATCTATTCAAAACAGCTCGAAACGCCGTCAAGACGAAAATCAAATCTGCAGTGCACAAATATTTTTGTCAATTATTAACTCCTGCTGGGTATTTTTTTTGTATATGTTTGGTATTATGAACAGATGGACATGTGCAACATCCAATCGACAGTGAAATGTGTTGCATGCAAAAGGAAGTTCAATTATGGCTAATTCATACTCTGTTTTCCTCTATCCAAAACAACACCAGCGCACGAGAACGAGAATTTAAAGATGTAGGAACATGCCTGAGTCTGCTCGGTAACATGGTTAGTACAGTACACAAAATGACTATTTTTCTCTGAAGAGTAAAATTTCTCACTGCCTTTCGCACACACGTGACAGAACCAATTTTGACACAAAGAATCTCAAAACGAATAACCTGAATTTGATAATTCGCGTTTTTAAATTCAAAGCGGACGTTATCAGCTTGTCCCATATCGCTCATCCTTTGATCTTCTCTGCACACGCATTCATGTCGACAATAGTCCCAATAACTGTACCAAACATTAAAACTATTTGCAATCACAAAGTAAACACGATTCTCCTGATCGATTCGCATGCCTTTGGACGGAAGGCAATTTACATTGTCCATCCATAATCAAATCATAGTTGATAGATGAAATGAAGGTGTTGTAGTATTATTGTATTGTTCTTTTGTGGCTCACTGTACTCCTGCTGTGACGTGTGACAGTCGGACTGTGTGGTCAGCGGATTCACACCTATATATGTTGTAAAAAAATCTGTGTAGAGGCGTGTCGATCATGTGGAGGTGACGAGTGAGTAGTGTTGAAATATATATTTTGAAGAATTTGCGTGTTGAACTTACAAGCTAACGGGCCTTGGCATCGAAATTGAAATTGACGGACGTTGTTGCTCCCTACACTGGTGATGGGGATGCATCGGAGTGGTGGTCCCGCTTTGAAATTGTCGCCAAGCTTAAGCAATACGGCGAAGAAGATATGGTGACAATCAGTGCCGTTTTAAGCATTGAAAGGGCCTAAAGCACTTTACCCAGCGAGAGCCTAATTTTTAACAATTAAAAAGCCCGAAACTTACTAGTGCTAAAATGTTCGCCCATTGGCATATTGAAGATGTTGCTTTTGCCAATCAACAGCAAATTAAAACTTGGTAGCATTCTGCAGTTGATTGCGCACTGCACTAGATCTCAATATACTGTAA
>OFHS01000266.1:34387-50086 GCA_900245855.1 Calvadosia cruxmelitensis
TGCCTACTACAGCGACGTTAAACGCTTGTGTGATTTGGCTGGCATCAATGGGGCCGGAGTGGCTTTCGTAGTTGGCTTGCCGGAGAAAATTGGCCTTCAGTTGCGAACATTAGCCGATGCAACTGATGAGCACTTAGTCGCCTGCGCTCGAGTTCTGATAGAAGCGGACGTTGGCGTCGGAGACAGCCCCGAGACAATCGTAGCAGCTGCCAGAGTGACGTCCACTGCAACAGTCAAGAACACGCAGCAGAATGTGACGTGTCAGGTATGCGGGAAAAGGGGACATCCGAGCAAGGATTGTCGGATGCGACGAGTGACATGTTTTCGTTGCGATGTGCAAGGACATATCGCAAGTATTTGCACTGAGCCACTAGCCCAACAGCCGACGGGAAACGAAAGAGGGGTCGGAGCGCACTCTGCGGATCCAGCTGTGACCCCCCGTGTCTGAAGGATCTGCTTGTTCGAACAGTGGTCATTGACGGGCGTCAATGCACGGCATTGATTGACGCGGGAAGCACTGGAACAATTGTCGCTCGCAAAGCTATTCAAAGTTCATTTTCACCTTCATCTCTTGTTATTACGCTAATGAATAATTCTATGTATCACTGCAATGGGACATTGTCCACTTAGTATACAACTCGGAACGTGGGTGCGACTGGTGAATTGCATCGTTGTCGGTACACTGTTATCTGGTGTCGATATCGTGTTGGGACTTGACGCCATTCGACATTTCGGTGGACTTCAGGTGTCAGATGGATCCGCCCAAATGGGCTGTGAAATTAGCAAAAATGTAATTACTTCCGTTGGAACGACTGAAAACTTGAGTATCGAAGACAAACATTTTGCTGCAATTTTCGATGGCACTAAATGGGCGATTAAATAGAAGTGGAACGACGGGCAGGAGCCAGAATTGTTGAAAAATGTCGCTGGAGCGTATGACCTGGCAGACGACATTGCTCAATCATTGGAGGAGAAAATTGAAGAATGGATTGCGAAAGAATACTTGGTGTTATATGATGAAGAAGAATTAGGTCCAGCCAAGGCATTAATTCCATTGTTTGCTGTTGTACAAGCGGCTAAGAACAAAGTCCGACTTATCTTGAATTTCCGCGAATTGAATCAGTCTGTGGACTTGTATACAGGTGCCAGCGACATTTGCATGGGCAAATTGCGGAAATGGCGGCGCGAAGGTTGTGAGTGTGCTGTGGTGGACCTGAAGGATGCGTATTTGCAGCTACATGTTGACGCCAGTTTGTGGCCATATCAAACAGTGCTTCACAAGGGCCGACGTTACTGTCTGACGCGTATGGGATTTGGGCTGAATGTGGCTCCCATGATCATGTCGGCATTACTTTCAAAGGTGCTGTCGCTAGACAATGACGTTGAGCGCGGATGTGATTGTTACATTGACAACATTTTTGTTAACGAGGCAATAGTTTTGGCAGAGTACGTTCGCCGACATCTGAAGCGATATGGGCTAATTGCCAATCCGGCAGAAACGATATCAACGCAACTACCCGTCAGGGTTTTGGGACTCAATGTTATTCGTCGAGCGGATCACTTGTGGTGGGATCGATCGAATAAATTACAATTGGAAACCATTGACGTGGACTCCCTCACCAAGAGGGAATTGTATTCCCTGTGTGTGTAGAGATGTGTAAAAGGAGGCTCAGGCAGTACGCCTGAGGCTGGCCCATAAGGCCTACCGGTTTTACCCTTGTTTAGTTGAGCGTGCACGTTGGCATGATTACATAATTACATTCGGTTGTTAGACTCTCGCCTGGCTCGTCTCTTGTACCCAGTGCTTGACTGCTCGATTCTACATGGTGCTGCGAGTAGGGTCAAGCTCTTAATTAGTATCGGAACTTTTCGCGAGCCTTATAACATCCTTGCTGATCTAGCGGAGGAACAGTCATTGCCATGTCGGACGGAGAGAAAGACGAATCGCAGGTGTCGATGCTTGACCTGATGAAGCAGATGATCCAGCTGCAAAAGGAAAACATTGAGCTTCGCAAGAACCATACGAACCAACCAGCTGTTCTCACCAAACGCCCCGACAGACCAGTTATCGAGTTGGGCGCGAGCGACAGCGACTGGGCCGTCTTTGTCGACTCATGGAGCCGGTACAAAGACATGACCAGGTTGGTGCGACTGGAGGACGTAAAGAACGAGCTAAGGTCGGCGTGTTCCGCGGAGGTGAGCAAGCTGTTATTCAACCTGGTCGATAGTGGGCCTCTGGCAGAATGCTCGGAGGAACAATTGCTGGCCCACATAAAATCAGTAGCGGTCAGGGGCCTACATTTTGAAGNCGGCATTACTTTCAAAGGTGCTGTCGCTAGACAATGACGTTGAGCGCGGATGTGATTGTTACATTGATGACATTTTTTTAACGAGGCAATAGTTTCGGCAGAGTACGTTCGCCGACATCTGAAGCAATATGGGCTAATTGCCAAGCCGGCGGAAACAATATCAACGCAACTACCCGTTAGGGTTTTGGGACTCAATGTTATTCATCAAGCGGATCACTTGTGGTGGGATCGATCGAATAAATTACAATTGGAAACCATTGACGTGGACTCCCTCACCAAGAGGGAATTGTATTCCCTGTGTGGACGCCTCGTTGGCATACACCCTGTGTGTGGTTAGGTACGAATTGCAACGAGTTTCCTGAAGCGAGCATCGACTGACCGTTTTTGGGATGGCCTGTTACCAGCATTATTGATTGCCAAGGTAAAGGATCTTATTGTGCGCGTTGAGCGTGAAGACCCAGCATGAGGACGATGGGATGTGACGCCAGCCGCGCGTGGACGTGTATGGTGTGATGCTAGCTCGATAGCGAGTGGTGTTGCTGTCGAAATCGACGACTGTATTGTAGAAGATGCAGCATGGATACGAAGAGACCATGCTCATATTAATATGGCTGAGCTCGACGCTGTGTTGAAAGGACTTAATTTGGCTGTGGCGTGGAACATTAAAGAATTTGAATTATTGACTGATTCATCGGCCGTCCACCGTTGGGTGACTAATGCTATGTCTGGCAAGTGCAGATTGAAAACAAAGGCCACCAGTGAATTGTTAATTCGGCGTCGGGTCTAGCTCGTATGTACCATCATTGAGGAATACGGTCTCACTGTGAACGTGACTCTGGTTCGATCAGACCAAAACAAGGCCGATGCTTTAACTAGGGTGCCTAAGGAATGGCTTTCCCTGTCTGAAAAAATTTACCGTCTGTGAATTGTGCTGGACTCGCAAATGAGGACAATGATGGCACAGCATGCCAACGATTGACAGACTTGCATAATACATCTCACGGAGGATTTGTGGCCACGAAGTGGTTGGCCGATCAAGCGAAGCTAACCATAAAACGACAATGAAATCCACGATCTTATTGCGAATTGTGAAAAGTGTCAATCGATTGACCCGACACCAATAACATGGGAGAAAGGCTCACTGTCCGTGGACACCAATTGGTACCGATTGTCGATGGATGTTTGTAAATATGAGGGACAGAAGTATTTGACTGTGATTGATTGCGGTCCATCACGCTACGCCATGTGGCAAAAGATACGCGATGAAGGTGAAGCAGAGTTGTTGCTGCAATTGCAGTCGTTATTTACCAAGCGAAAGCCTTCGTCTGAAATTGTCTGGGACAACTACAGCACCTTCAAGTCGAAGAAGGTGGTGCGATTATGTGATGATTGGAATGTCCGCTTATTACCTCGTGGTGTTTATCGACCACAAGGAAATGGGATTGTTGAGTGCCACTATAGAACTGTCAAAAGAATTGCGGCGCGTTCAAAGTGTGGGATCCACGCCGCTGCGTATTGGTACAACAACACCCCTTCCAACCGACGGCCCGTGCCACCTGCTCACCTACTGTTTAACTATGTACCGCGGTTGAAGTTTGTCAAATCTATTCCTGTGGCGAATACATTTGAAATTCGTTATGTTGCCGGAGATTTGGTGTGGGTTAATCCTCGCGACAATTTAGTTTGCTCTGTACAGTGGTTGCCTGGACGAGTTGTTGAGCAAGTATCCGCTCAGAAAGTCAACGTTGTCGTGAACGGTTTTGAGTCACCGAGGCACGTGTCGCACTTGCGATGTCGCACAGTGCATGATGACGTTGATCCGTGCGGTGTCAAACCAATCGCCGTTGATAAAGCGAGTGAAGAACTGCGGGATATTACTGAAGACTCGTCCGATGACGAGGAGACTTCAGACGATGAAGCAATAATCGATGCGACTTCTGATACTCTTCCAATTGTGTGCAGTCGGCCGGTGCGCCGTTGTAGGCCCCCAGACTGGCTGAAAGACTTTATGTAGCTGTTTTAGACATTGTATAAGATTTGTAAATCTGGGTGGGATGTAGTATTATTATATTGTTCTTTTGTGGCTCCCTGTACTCCTGCTGTGACGTGTGACAGTCGGACTGTGTGGTCAGCGGATTCACACCTATATATGTTGTAAAAAAATCTGTGTAGAGGCGTGTCATGTGGAGGTGTCGAGTGAGTAGTGTTAAATTATATATTTTGAAGAATTTGCGTGTTGAACTTACAGATTTGTGGAAGACGAAGAGATGAGAGATGGAGGCTTTCGCATTCCACATAATATATAATTGATAGAGACATTGCTGGTCCCACGACAGGGAGAGATGGCAGAGTTCAAAGGAGTACATATGGTCGTTGGTGCCAGAGCTCTATGTCGTGAGACACAGCGTAGATAAGATGACAGACAGAGTTGTTGATACGACGAAGTACAGACGGCAAAGAGGAAGATTACAGGATGACACAGCTACATATTCTTACAATCACGTGACTACAAAATGACGACATTAAGTTCACACTGACCGCGCGCCAGCCACTACACATTCTTGAGGTCAATTTTAGCAAAGGAGGTGGCACCATTAAGCTTAGTAAATATCGATTCAACATTAGGCAAAGGGTAAGCGTCCGACAAAATTTTATTGTTGATGTGGTCTTTAAAATCCGCACACAAACGTAACTGGCCGTTGGGTTTACGAACCCAGACAACCGGCGAGGCATTTTCAGCGCCGCCCAACTCTAAAGGCACAAGAATGCCAATCTCAACAAGCCAATCGAGCTCGGCATCAGCTTTTTCTTACAAAGGTAGCAGCACGGCACGGGCCTTACAAAAGAGGGGCTGGGCATCCTCGCACAGCTTCATATGGGCAACAACACCACGGATAGTGGGAAGGGGTGTAACCTCGGTGGCAACAAAATTGACACTATTCAACGGCAAATAGTCACAACCAAGCAGGCCATATTGGCGCGGCGAGTCGATGACGGTAAAAACGACATACCGCTCCGTGACCTCTTTGTTAACAATAAGTGTACATTGGCCGAGCACTTTAAAAACGTGGTCATCAAACGCACGAAGAACGCGGCAACCTTTGGCAAGCACCGGCGAGCCTAGCTCACGCCACAAGTGTGAGGACAAAATGCAGGTTGCAGCCCCAGTGTCAATTTGCATAGATACAGGGCGGCCGTTAATTGTAACAGTGTCAATCATGCGATCAGTTCCATCAGGAGAATTCACTGCACAAATCAGATCAACATCATCAGGGTCGCTAGACGCAATGGCGTGGAGACCAGTAGCGGGTTTTGAAGCAGGGTGCCGACCGACAGGGGCAGAGGGAGACTTATCCTTAAAGCCACAACACTGGAAAAAATGATCTGGCTTACCACAATGGAAGCACGTTTTCCCATAAGCTGGGAATCGACTAGGTGCATGCTGACGGCCACAGCTCAAGCAAGGATCACGTGCTGCGGGGCGGGCGGAAGGACGGGATGGAGTGAACGCGTTAATATCAGCCATCGGAGACGCACTGGATGCCAAGTAACTGTCCTGGAGCTCCAAGCCACGGAGATGCTCCATCAGTTGCAACACAGTGCTGGCAGGCTCACGTCGCAGCAAATCCAGCAATTCTTTCTTGTGCGATGTCTTCTGGATGCCATTGACAAAGGCAACACGTCCCAGTTCCTCGGCGGGATCATCGGACTGACGGAGACTCTCAAATTCGCAACGCGCCAGCTGGTCCTTCATTCGGGTAGTATAGGCCGGGATTGGCGGTCACGGATTCGTCGGCAGCACGGCGAAGAGACATGAGGTTAACACGCTCTGCAATCAGGAGACGGTGCTGTGGTTCAACAGAAAGAAGCGCATACTTGCGAATGTCCACAAACTTGCAATCAGCCAAGAGCTGCGGGTGTAGTAGGCGCGATAGCTTCATAAGAGCTTGTGGGCCGCATTTCTCTAGAAAAAGGTTGGTCTTGCCATACACAACCTTGCCATCTAATTTCCCATCCACTTTGCCCTTGTTCACGCACATAGCGTACGCAACGAGCCATTGTTTAGCCTCTTCGGGCTTCTCAAAATCAAGTGTCCATTTATCCCTGTCGATTGCCAATTGTGGTGGATCACGATATCAACATATCATCAGTGTGTCCAAATAGCAACTGGCATATATTTCACAAACACGATCTACAGTTGACACGGGACGGAAGTTACACCTAGAACGACTTGACGAGTGAGACGAACACGGAAACTACAACAGGAAGTCCAATCTACCACACATATCTTTTACAGTGAGTGATAACATTACTGCCTCAAATGGAAACCAAAAAGAAATTTTGAAGACATTAAATGAAATTCTATCAAAGTCTAAAAAGGTTCAAATATTTAAAAATTAATTATTCATAATAAAGAAGTTGTACATAAAAAAGATTATATCAGATATATTTAATTCAAATTTTACAAATGTAGGTAAAAGTGAGCTGAAAGCATAGCAGTAGTGACTACCAATCCATTGAAATATATTAAATATTTATTTCCCAATGTAATGTAATGTAATTTCAATATTTTGACAGTCGGCCTATTCACACGAATGTGATTTTCAATAGGGCACTGTATAAATTAAAAGGCATACAAAGATATAAACATTTAAATAAGCTAATTACAGTATATGCAAATCAAAACATGAATAAAAATCAGTTAGCATGCAGTAAAATTAATGAAATGATCAAATTTAAAAATCAACCTACTGAAAGCATTCGTAGTATTTACAAGACTAAATTTAAGCTAACTAGGAGGAAAATTGTAAATAACTCCTTCAGTTTTGAATCAATAAGTGAAGCAGACATTAGAGTCATGGAACAAAAATTGCAAGATCTCACAAATATTTACAAATGGCTATGTACAAATAAGCTAAGCTTAAACATGTCAAAGACAACATACATGACCATTAGTAAATCAAAACGTCAAAAACAAATAGCAGATAATTTGACTCTACAAATTGCAACTAATTACTTGAAGAAAGAACAGGAAATTAAATACTTAGGTGTGATATTAGATGAAAATTTAACATTTGCAAATCATATAAAACAAACTGTAAATAAAATAAACCCTGGAATTGGAATGTTGAAATACCTTAGTAAAATTTTATCCATTGATTCCAGAGAAAGAATATATAAGACAATAATACTACCTCATTTTGATTATTGTGCCATAATATGGGGATCGTGTATAAGTAACAAAAATATAGATAAACTGCAGACATTACAAAATAGAATAATGCGATTAGTTTTAGGATGTCATTTTAGAACACACCGTAAAGATATGTGTGAGAGACTGGGATGGATGGACATTGGGCAGCGTGTTCAGTATTTGTAATGTGTCTGGATGTGGAAAATTGCAAATGGTGTGGCACCATCCTACCTTAGCAAAAATTTTGACCGAAATTACGAGAGAAGCACCCGTGCTGCTTCATCTGGTTGCTTTAGGGTGCTTAAAAAGCATCTGAATTCCTTTCAGATCTACTGGTGTCAGGGTTTGGAATGCACTACCCTGCCAGCTCAAAAAATCTGTAAATATTGCCAATTTCAAACTTGACTGCAAACAATATATTGTAAGTAATGTACAATAATTTTCACGATTTTATATTTTATACTGTATAATAGAATATTAATTACTTTGCCTATATTACGTTATTTAACTCTGCTCCGTGAAAAAAAGTTGCTTGTAACTTGGTGGATTTTCAGAATAAAGTCTTATATACATACATACAGTTGCACCACCAAAAAAAAGATGAGAGAAGACAGCCGTACCCCATACTGCTATTTCTATACGAGGGCGAATCTTGGTTTTAACCTACAAAACTCTCTCGTCAGATCAATCAGATCTACGATCACCGTCTGCTCAAGCTCCTGTCTACCACTACCCCGTGATCATCACAACTGTCGAACTACGACAGATGACACCGATGCCAGCGACTTGATCAATAAAGATCTTTAAAACATTTTCTGTTTGGTGCTCACAAAATAGTCTATCCCTCGATGTTACAAAATCACAAGATATGCTAATCGGCCACAAGAAAATACTCACTAATGAAGATCACAACATTCCAATGTTACACATCAAGAACAATAATATTCTATTTACACCCCAAAATCGAAATCTAGGAGTGATTTATGACAGTGAGCTATCTTTTAAACCTCACATCAATAAAGTATCGAAAACATCTAACTGGTGCTACAGCAACCTTTCCCGTCTCCGTCAAGACCTACCAAAGGACATCCTAAAAACAGTGGTGGAATCCATGATCACAACTCCAGCATTGTGTTGCTTACCAGCTTGGAGTTCATGTACAATTATTCAACGTCAACGAATTCAACGAGGAATAATCAACAGAGGAGCAAAATTGATTGTAGGGAAAAGAAAACATGATGGAATGGAAAACACTATAGCAACACTAAACTGGCTAAACATTGAACAAATATTGGAAGTACAACTCTCCAGTCTTGCTCATCAAGCCAGCAAAGGTCATCTCGGAGAAGATTTACAGTCTTTATTCCATCTAAGGCAACATTACTACGCAACCAGAAAACAAGAAACACCACAATACCAATTGCCAAAAGTGAAAATGGATAGACAGAAATGCAGTTTTTCTTTCAATGCTCCACGTCTATTGAACAGATATAGTAGCAAATTAGAACTAAATAAAATCACTTTTAAGAACACTGTCCGTGAACTTGTAAAATAAGTAAAACTAATCAATGTAATTCTACCAGGTCTTCGCAGCAGAGATTATATAAGATAGCGCATGCACAATAGCCAGTCAATTATTGTGCCGCACGTTTTTGCATTATGGCGTGGTTAATATTCACGGTGAGTTGAATTTCCTTTTATCATTATATCTTCGACATCCTTTGATCCGGACGACTATCCACGAGATACGTAGGACTTGTTACGTTCTATTCCATTATTTCGTACTTCTTTTTTGGTACTCGACCAAGAATCTGGACATTTCTGGTTATCCCTTACTTCATCATGTCTGCGCCGGGCACCGGCGTGTAAGACGACATGATTGCATCGACCGCAGCCTCCCCAGAGTCACAGCCGAAGGCTGTTGACCAGGCGTCAGCCGGGGAACAAACGTTTCACGACAAGGTGGAGCTCACGATGGCCATGATTAACAACATGAGCCCCATGCTGCAATCGTTGCGCGAAGCGCACGACTTATCGATGCGCCCCACCGAAGGCCACTCCACTTCGGACAGCAAAGATGACGAGATTGAAGTGCCATGGAAACAAGCACGTCAAACCTTGCCTGATGGCGCAGCCAACGAGGCAACTCTTGACAAGGGACGATTCTATTCCCTCTTACAAGAGCTGGCTGACGAGAAGCCAATGGGGCCAGCCATACCGGCCAAAATTGCAAAGGTGCTGCACACTATATTGGCAGGAGGCCTCAATGAACATGCTACAAAGCACCGGAAAGAGAACATTCTCACTCCAAAAACTGCCGCTTGCTATGCAGTATGCGAACAAACCCTGAGGTTTGGGAAGTCGAAAGAAAGGAGACCCGTAACAGGGATATGCACTTGCAAGCTGTCCAGGACACGCTGGTACACAGCTTAGTACCGCTGGCAAAATTGACTGGCGTGATCTGTGAATGCATGGACGACGCCAAACCGCTACCAAGCACAGAGTAGATGTGGGACGCTCTGTCGTCGTCCCTTGTTCTGGCTGCAGCAGCGCACCACAGCTTGAACATCTGTAGGCTATATTTGTTCAAGGATGAGCTTGACAACAAATATATGGAGATTTGTAACCTTAAGCACCATGTGGGCTGCGAGCTGTTCGGCAACAACTCTGGCTGAACATTTAAAGACTGTGGCAGAGAGTAACCGTGCCGCTAAACAGTTGACCAGTTCAGCGCCATCGAGGAGTGGTCAAGCACCCGTTGTCACCAGGCCATTTTTACAGCAAAGGGGGCGCGGAGGGCGCCTTGGGAGCTACTCCACACTCAGTAGGAGCAACTATCGCCATCCCAGTCGGCCCTACAAGCGAGATTTCCATCGGAAACCTGCGTCGAGGCCAAGGGGAAAGTCACCGTCTCAATAATAAAGCCTCATGTCGCGCATTCTACAGAAAGTGGAGGAGGACCAAGCCCAAATGGTGCTAACAACACCATTTTGGCCAACACAATCTTGGTTTCCAAAGATGACCCGACTGCTAGTCAGCGAACCGATCTGACTACTGAACTTCCCTGCTCTGATGCGCCTTCCCTACAGCCCAGATACACCCGCTGCATGGTAGGATAAGTCTGATGGCATCACGCTTGTCCGGGGAAACTCTCCGAGCCCAGAGAATTTTTGAGAGAACTCAGGAAATCATCATTGAGTCATGGAGAGAGGGTACAAGGAAACAGTACAGCGTTTACTTCAGGAAATGGATTGGCTTCTGTGGTGGACGGGGTTACGGTCCCCTTCAGCCCCTTTACCAGGAGTACTGGACTTCCTGACCGCCTTATATGACGGCGGGATGGGCTACAGAGGAATAGATACAGCACGTTGACGCTGTGCACTCTCCACTATTATTTCTTATAGCGACAGGCCGGTGGTCACTCATCCTCTTGTGAACAGATTTGTAAAGGCTGTTTAAAAAGACCCGCCCTTTGCTGCCTCGTTATGAAACAATTTAGGATATGTCTGTTGTGTTAGGGTATCTAAAATTGTTACCAGGTTCACACGTAATCTATTTTACTGATGGCACTGCTTCGCAGTATATGAACAGGAAGAATTTTGTAAATCTGGCTTATCATAGCGATGCCTTTGGATTTACGGCGGAATGGCATTTTTCGCAACATCGCATGGCAAAGGACCGTGTGATGGAATTGGTGGCACTGTCAAACGACTAGCGGCAAGAGCTAGCCTGCAGGACACGCTCATTCAGAAGCCTTTAGAGTTATTTATGTAGGCTCAAAGATCTATTAAAAATATACAATTTGCCTTCGTTTCTAACGAATACATTGCCTTAGCCAAGAAGAAGTTGACTGGACGATTTTCCAAAGCACTGACAATACCTGGCACACAACACTATGAATCCAAAACCATGTGAAAACCATGTGAAAACCATGTGAAATGGGAAGCACCATGCAAAAAACCATGTGAAATTTCAAACACCATGTGAAAAACCATGTGAAAAACCATGTGAAAAACGTGTGAATTAAAAAACAGTGTGAAAAACCATGTGAAAAGGGCACTTTTCACATGGTTTTTCACATGATTTTCACATGGATTTCACATGGTATCAGTTCATAGTGCAAGCTTCACTGTGTTATCCCTATTCAAGGCAATGCAAGCCAGCTGAGAGTTAAACGTTATTCTGCAGCCAGTAGCGAAAGTCTTGTAAATATTCAATAATGTAAGGAAATTATCCCGCCGACTGCAATATAGCTATTGGAATTATTTTGAATAATGACATGCTTTGTCTGTAGTAATTCGGGTGTTGCAATGTTTTGCACCGTTTTAATTAATAACATAATGCTCGATGAATGTTTGATTATATTTGAAATCGTCATTGTTTCAACCTCAAGTTAGGAAACACAATCCAGCAAGAAACTATAGTTCTAGGCATGGTGTTTGGCGCATAGATGCGAACTTACGGCTACTCACCAACACAGACCGCTCGGTCATAAGTAGGAGCCTACAGGGGTACTCTTCTCTTTCCAGACAGGCTACCGTGTCTTACGACAAGATCAGAATTGAATGGAAGCTACAAATTACATCCATCCCACAGCTAAACAGACAATACGCAAAGTATGCAATTGCAAATTCTGGTTAATTCATCAGACTGTCTGTTTTCTTTAGCGAGTGAACGTGAGGGTAGTTACATGAATTATTATTATTGTCTTGGTAAACTGTTCATACTTCGATAGCGGGGCAGCCTTGATAAGAGTTGGAGTTTTATTATTCTTTTGGTAAATCTCAAGGCGCACACCTCCAGTCCGTGTGTTGGGTTAAATCATTGATTCCCCTTGCTGGCACTAAAGGTATGCAGCGGGCCATTTTCATAAGATCTGATAATTGGCCGCACAAGTTATTGCTCCGCTTTGGCATCGCTGCCGTGCTTGCAAGCGGCTTGCACCACACGTATTTTCGTTTTCTCAGCATGGGTAGACGCAAGAGAAATGTCAGAAATAAATCACAGCAGGCTGAGCGATCATTCCGTGACTTGAGAAGTATCGAGTAGCCTTCACATGCAAACGTGCGATGAATCCACTTTAGAAACACTCAAACACATGCTGTCACGAAGTTCTTCTGCATCTCGGCCAGAGCGGCTGCCAAAATTTTGGCGGGAAACTGTTGGTTTTTCTCTCTCGGGTGCAGAGTGAACAATTATCGGAAGTGTGAGCGTCTATTCGCTTAGAATGTGATTCCAGCGTAACCAGCAAACCTTATTCTATCTGACTAGGTGGCATTTACGGCGAATCATCTCGAACTGATGTACAAACAAGCCCAAAGCACGACGGCTTCAAGGTGACAAAACTGAAGCGTAAAAGCAAGTCCTTACATTTCTGCTTATATCTCCGTCGTCTTTTGTGTGCCCATGCTGAATTTTTGTACATCGCTTCTTCATTGGCAGGTACTCCTGCTCAATCCTTTATTTAAGAATCAAAGGTCTTTTTTTTAAAAATGGCACCAAAGCTTTTTAAGCACGAAATCAAGCGCAGTAGAGTGGTTCATTGCAATAACAAAATTTGCTAATTACCATCAGATGCAGCTCATCGAAAGCTATCTGAACGTATAATTGCTTTCTCAAAACAACGAGCGAAAGCAGCACTATGAAGGAAAACGTCCGCAGCGAGGTTCGTGCTAATAAAATGGCGCAAACTTTCGCGGCGTGTATCTCGCAAGTTTTCACACCTTTTGACATAATATTTTGCAATTCTCTTAGTTACGATTGTATCTTATGCTCCATGAAGTTTGAAAGAATCTGAGAGGGTGAGGGTCAATCTTGAGTGATTTGGCGTGGAATGGCCCATACATTTGATAGCGTTGTCCACCCACGATGCACAAGAAATGCTTGCTTCTCTCGGTGTGACCGCCGTGGAATATGGTCTACGACTTCACCCCGGAAAGACAGAGCACATGATGGTGAGTTCTGATTCCAATGAAAATGATGCCATATTCTACGGTGGTGAGCCTATTAAATGTGCCACCACCTTCGTTTACCTTGGATGCACTATCAGCTCCTCTATGGATGATAGCATCGAGATTTGCAAGAGGATTGCAATTGGAAAAAAAGCATTGAGGGAGTCACCATATTTACGATCATCTGCCATCAGCTTAAATAAAGTGCATGTCACCAGAGCACCGGTTATGTCAAAGGTCCTATACGGTAGTAGCGCATGGACTGCTAAACAAGCTGATGCAAAATGTCTTGACGCCTTTGGTCGTGAAGTATGGAGAAGGCTTCTTGGTGTCAGCTGGAGAGATCGCATGTCCAATGAACAGTTACTGGAGAAGATCAGAGGAAGATGGCTCTTCAAAGCGGAGGATGTCACGCGACGTCAGGCTAGCAGGATTTGCCACCTTGCTCGGCGCGGAGAAGCGGAGCGAGCTTTGTTGATGGGTCTGCCAGAAGGGAATCGACGTTGCCCGTGTAGGCCCAGAACTCGTTTCGCTGTGTCAGTGGCAGGGTCGTGTAGTCTGACAGTGGAAGATCTCATTGCGGATGCCCTACAGAGAACTCGGGTAGAAGTTCTGAAGTCTAGAGCATTGAATTTCAGCGGTGCAAAGGGCAAACCACTTTCCTCGTCCACTTTGGGGGCGAGCGAAAGTGAAGTCGTTGTCACCGCCGATGTTGCAATCAACAGCCCGTTGGGTTCCCAATCGCAAGAAGACAAGTCGACTGCACTGAATACAAGTGCCACTGAAAGAAAGCTTTCTTCATTCAAGCATCAACAGGCAAGTGAGCAAGAGAGTGACCTGAAAAGCTCTTACTTCACTGCAAACGTTGCTCAGTTTGAGAAGTTTGTGAAGGCGTTTCCGTGCATGATTTGCTCAACGATGTCACTCGAGTTTGTCAATGAGCCAGTGTTGGAACGTGGAATGTATCAGAAGTTCCCAATCTACTGTCATTCTTGCGAATCTGTTGTGACGCATTTTGAAACTGAGCAGCTGGCAAATAATGCTACTCAAACTAGCAGCCTGAAGTGTGTCGTGGCATGCCGTGAAAGTGGCATCAGTCTTGAAAGAATGCGAAGATTCCTGTCAATTATGGACATAAAAGCTTTCCTTGGCAAGTCAAGATTTGCGGAAATATCAGCCTCAATTTTCCCCAAAACAACTGCTGCAGTGGAAGAACATTTCCAGTACGGAAGGGGTAAGCTGACTGATGATGTTATGAAGAAATTCCAGTCATACTATGGTTGTGCTATTCGACAAGCAGTGACTCAAGCAAAAGCAGAATCTTCAACTGTAATGTTCCTGCACTGCAAAAAAGAATCATGGCTATTTTAGACCATTACACTGCGCATGATGGAAATCCATCTCATGACAATTGCCCTGTCAACGAAGACACATGGTGCAGCTACAACAGGTCTGTGTGGCTGGGTGAAGACCCTCCATCTATTCCCCATCCCAAACTACCAGAGCATATTGGGACAGTTATTAGGCCACTGTTTGAGCGACTTGCAGATCCGAAATTACTGCAGAGGTGTTTGAGAGCTTTCACACAAAATGCTAATGAAAGCTTCAACAATTTGATTTGGTCCCGTTGCCCAAAAGTCTCGGGGTATGGCCACAAATCTGTTGTTGTTGCTGCCATTCTTGCAACGTTGAAGTTCAACCAGGGAGCAACTGGTGTGTTTGAGATCCTTCGTGCTTTGGATGTCAAAGCTGGTGGTGCCCTGACGAAAGAAGCAACATTGGCAGATGTCAGACGCAGGAAGCAGCAATCTGTGAAACGGCAAGCTGCCAAAATCAAGCGGAAATACGCGAAGAGAGTCAAGAAGACTACGTCAGCTGATTATGCTTCTGGGGGTCATTAGTTATGCCCCTGAAGGGTTCTGACAGGAATTTGGTTTGTTTTGATGCTGCAGAGACTTCACTGAATAGGACGATCTTGCATTATGATGCATTTGACGATTCGCCAATCATGACACACCCCTTTCTGTGTGAAAACCACGCCCAACCATTGACCTGACATACTTAATTTTCATTCTATGTTGTTCTTTATCTATTTTTGTATAGTTTCGGTACTCATTGTGGTCACAAATAATGATTCTGAACTGTCAGCTTGAGGAGAAAGTTGTGTTGAACTTCAATTGCTGTTTTGTCAATGATCGTGTTTTGCTGATTCTGTTTCATTGTAAAAATCGCCACTCAAAGGCCC
>OFHS01000267.1:320-44444 GCA_900245855.1 Calvadosia cruxmelitensis
CAGGAGAGTCCATGCTGACTCTACATTGTGAAGAAGTTCTTATAAACTCATTAAACTGGGGTTTTCAGGACTAAAAGGGGCGTGGCACCTATAAATTTCGGCGGCTAACGCCGCCCAGGAATAGCATGACCTCCTTCAAAGTTGTAGCTTCGCTACTGCGCCCACCCTTGATCATACATTAAACATTTAAACGTATGCAGAAAAGCAGATAGGTCTAGCCTACGGGTAAAAACTGTTATCAAGTGCATTACTTCATCCATGTACTATAGATTAGATCAAATATGCATAGAGTAAGTCAGAGGACGCCATACCAAGTTTAGTGATATGACACTGGAATCGATTAATTTGCAGCAAAGGAAAACGAACTATCAGTTGAATATGACAGCCAAAAAGAAACTACCCAACCTTCGTTCTTGCCAAAAATTGAGTTACCCACCCCGCTTCTCTCTAGTACCAACCCGGGACATTAATTATGAGCGGTCTCTTATGCCGGAAAACTTTAGATTACGCTGAATTTATTCAGAGTGGAGCTTACTGTAATTTAGTAATCAGCTTCAAGTCTTAAAGCAAGCAGCAGACTTTTGAAAGAGTTAATACTGAACATGGTTAAAGTGTAATGCTTTGACTTGTAATTAGGGCATCGCATCGAGTCCCGGGATCCCGGGACTCGATAATTATTCCGGGTCCCGGGATACACATTTCGGGAAATTTTCCCGTTTTTTGTTTTCTTTTTGCAAATTCTTCAGAAGGACTTTTCAGAAAATTTGAAAAATCTTCCGGAAGCAGTTTCTAGAATTGCATCTCCAACAGGTCTTGGCTGCATCTTGAAAAAGTGGCAAATCTTGAAGAAGCGGCAGAAATATCCGTCGCACAATATTTGTTTACGTTGGTTTTACGGCTTTTGTAATTCAACACCTATTCGTCATTCGAACCAGCTATTGTTCTGAATGTAAAGGT
This sequence comes from Calvadosia cruxmelitensis, assembly GCA_900245855.1. NCBI lineage: Eukaryota > Metazoa > Cnidaria > Staurozoa > Stauromedusae > Kishinouyeidae > Calvadosia > Calvadosia cruxmelitensis. The sequence goes on from OFHS01000267.1 coordinate 1,278, forward strand.
CACGCTCATTATCTTTTGATGACAAATTCATGTGAGCGACTGTGCGTGAAAGCAATCAAAACACGTGCTGTCAGGGCTGAGTAGAGCGAAACGAGGAGGGTAATAGCTTCAAATAACACTGCTGCTGTTGGACATTCTAAAATAAAAGTCGAAAATGTAGCCACTCTATTAGTTACCATCATTCTTAATCTTAGTTATTTTTTCAGAGTCTGGCTCTGTTGGGAAAACATTTGCGACTTTGCGATTCACACGGCCGTTCAAATGTCGACATGACTTACTTTATTATTTTACCAAAATTGCTTGCCCTTATTTGAAAGAACTGATAGGCTTTGTTATTTCTGTTTGTTGTCTGCATACTTTGGATTGCAGTTGCTAACGTAAGATGGACTGAGCGGCATTTGAACGCGCACAGTGGTGCTTTGATTGAAGTTAAAAACACTGAAACAAATTCTGGGACCCGTTCGAGTCCCGGCTTCTAATTTCGGGAAACCGGGACGTCAATTTCCCGGAAATGCAATGCCCTACTTGTAATATCCATGAATATATTTAGCTGCCTTGTCTCCTTCAAAGGCATCTTTGTCAATCCATATGGCAAATGATGTAACATATGGAGATATATCAAAATTCCTTCTCTTATTTTGTCACTGATTATCATTGTTCATCAATGCAACGGAGAAGGAAGACAAATGGTTGTTTTGCTTGTTGATGGTTATTTTAGTTGTTGATAGGGATATGTTGTGTTTAAAAGGAACGTTTTGTGATGTTAACACATATCTTCTTCCATAGGTCAAGTTATCAAAGGTTGGGATGTTGGTGTAGGAACAATGAAGAAAGGAGAAATGTGCAAGCTCACTTGCAAGCCAGAATATGCATATGGCGAGAAGGGCTCTCCTCCTAAGATACCAGCAAATGCCACGTTGGTGTTTGAAGTTGAGTTGGTTGATTGGAAGGAAGATGATATCACTGGTGACGGTGGCGTGTTGAAGAGAATCATCACGAAAGGAGAGGGTTACAATAAACCAAATGAAGATGCCGACGTGAAAGGTATTGGATGATAGAATACCATCTCAGCTCAGTTAACATCCCATAGAATAATCTCCGCTATCTCCTCATCACATATTGTCCCCGCTGCCTGAAATCGACATACAGTGAACCTGTCTAAAATTATCACATTTAAGACCTAAGGAAAATGACCTTTATAAACAAGTGGCCTTTCTGTCTGAGTTGATTTCTGTAGAATGTGTCATATTGGAATTATGGAGAGTGGTTTATAGACAGGTGGCTGCTCTATAGAGGTGGCCGCTAATACAGGTTTGACTGTACTGACTTAGTGCACGTTGCTCGATGTCCCAGCTTGCTCATCATGCCACATTTTAGTTCTCATGAAGTATTACCAACATTGGCCTTTTTTCTCCCAGAAGCAATTTGAACCTGACATCAATGGAGTTTTTTTGAACGATGTTGAATAGGACATTGCCAATTGTCACATCATGTTTTTAGGAGCAATTTTTAATGGGAAACTTCCAAAATATCTGTCTGTGTTTTGTTTTTTCCTCAACTAAATGCTGTTATTTTGTTTCTGGTGGCAAAAAGACAATACCTATTGTAAAGTTAGGGAAAATGTTGTGGAGAAATGACCCAATTAAACAGACAAATTATTTTCAAGTTTTTATTATGAAAACCAGGTCCGGATACTGCCACGGACCCACAATTTTTAAGTGAATGTTGTGGTTTGAATTTGTCGTTGCTCCTGTTGAATTACAACAATTTGAATGGTGTCATTATCAATTGTTGCTGCAAATCCTTTGTTCCATTTGGTTAATTAGCAATTGATAAATTGCAAGCATTGCTGTTGATGCATTAACTATTAGTATTAGGATCTCCCCTAATTATGCAAAACATCTGAGTCCAAATGTTGCGTTGCAGTGTCCATTCCAAATATCATTAATTGCAGGAATGCAGTTGATAGTGTTTTTCAAAGGTACTTTGCTGTTTGTTCCTATTTCATTTGGATTGTATATGTAACTATCTTGTAAATGTAACCATCTTGTTAATGTTTTCCATTTAGTCCACATCCGCGGATTGCATGATGGCAATGTGTTTGAAGAACGTGATGTTGAGTTTGAAATGGGAGGAGGTAAAATACATTGATATTTATTGCTTTATGCTGCATTCATCAATTTGTAATTCAACTAACTGGTTGGAGCTGTAGCTTGGGCCAGGGTCGTTTATGACGCATTTTCCATTGCAACTGCTGCTCAGATATAGCTTCCATTGAGAGTTAAATCGATTACTGCAAACATTCAAGCAGAACTGCTTGATCAGGCAAGCATAGCACATTTGAGGTGTCGATTCCACTGCAGTCATTTTATCTAACTGGCAGAAAATATTGCTAGCCTTTAAAGCAACCTTTCCGAATAACGACTCTGTTAGACAGACAAACAAACATACATACATATTGTTACGCATACTTTGTGCTACACATTCACAGATGACCAGAAGTCTGTAAAAGGCTCACACTTCTTCCGCAGTGCGCTAAGCCAACGCAAAATATATTCTTAATTTTCCATGTTTGATGTAACAAGTAAGGCACCAGTAAGTATTTGTAGATGCCGCGGTTGCCCCAAATCTTTATTCAAATGATTCAACTCATGTTCATTCCAAAAGGTTTAACGACTTTTGAAAAGGGTTTAACGACTTTGGTAAATGAACTTTTGTTTAGCTTCGCTGGTTGATTTGTATCAACCGAAAGCTGTCCAACTTGGGTGATAAGCGAGCCAAACAAGTGATCCTCATCAAAAGATATCATCAGCTATTGGTTCCGTGCAACAGTGTTTTACTTACATGCCAACTTAATTCTTTGTTGTTCTTGACGTGCAATATAATAGTCAGGGCTGCATCATTTGGTAAGCATATTAAGCACATGCTTTAGGCCATCCAATTCAGTAGGCCCTCTCATATAGACCACATCTGAATTGTACTCTACTATACACACCATTTCAATCTGGCTTTCAGCGAGAATTGTGACATTTTATTCTTCATCGCCATTGAATAAAACGCTGTTTAATAGAAATAGGAAAGGGCTCCCTAACAGAAGGTTCTTTGGGGCTTACTTAACACTAAATTACGACCCTAGTGATGTTTTTTACTTTTTCTTGGAAGGCTCTCGTCATGGAATATGCGATGGTCTTGAGCAAGCTCTTTTCAAGATGAAGCTCCACGAAAAGGCACACATCTTTATCAAATCTCCTTACGCATTCGGTAGTGCAGGCCATGCTGAGTTCGGAATACCACCTGATGCCAACATCGAGTATGAAGTTTACTTGTCACAATTAGAGAAAGCAAAAGAGGGCTATGAGATGGACCTCGAAGAGAAACTAGCGACAGCGGAGAAAGCGAAAATGAAAGGGGGAGAATATTTCAAAGTAATTTTCCCTCCACTTTACAAATATTTATAAACCTGAATGTTTTACATCTTAATTGTAGCAGTTATAATAATTGTTTCTGTCTACCTGTAATTTAGGCTGGGAACATTACCAAAGCACTGGCAAAGTATGAACGAACAGTGGCATTGCTAGATGTCTGGAAGGAAGAGGAAAAGGCGCAAGTGTTACCATTAAAATGTGTGGGACATTTGAATTCAGCCCTTTGCCACTTGAAGAAAAGCAACTATATCAAAGCCAATGAGCAGTGCAATAAAGCACTAAAGCTTGATAATGAAAATGTAAAAGGATTGTTCAGAAGAGGACAGGTGAGTTATGTGGCATTGTCGACGCTTTGCAGGTTTCTGGCGTCTGCTGTGCGCGGCAAAGTCTATTAGCTTGAAGCTCCAGTACTCGCAAGAATGAGTTGCACTTCAATGTATTCATTGCTCAAGGATCTGACAGCGTGTTACAGACTGCAGTGGTATTAGATAATGTGCTACAACTATTGTATTGCTATATCTGTTATGTTTTGTCTATCATCCTGCTAATTTCTCCTAGGCCAGTATTCACATAACCTAATAAAATCTGATACAAATATTCTATTCACTGGACTTCATGTTTATCGTCCAAGCCACTCGCTCATCAACGTCACCATGATTGTGTGTGTCTGACATGTCAAAATGTCAAAACAAAGCATGCGTAAAAGGTTTTACTTCTACCTTGAAAGTATGCGGTGAAGGGAATTAGTCCTACTGGTAGGCCCCGTTGTTCAACTATAGATATATTATATACTGTAGCATTTGAATTCCGATTTAGGGGAACAGGGGAACAATTTTGGTTGGATTTTGTGTTCCAATAACAAACAAATGCGGTTGAAATAGGAATGATGTCGAGAATGCAATGTTATTTTGCAGTTTCAACATGAATACATGTGACTACTGCTGAGAAACAATGCACAGCATACGACGGTGGCCGAAGCTGCGTAGCAGCTCAGACCCCCTAGTATCAATTTGTTTTCTTCAAGTTTGAAAAAATTATGACTGTAGAATGGGCACCTCGATTTGGCAGTGCTCGACTTTGCAAACCGCTGCACTTGAATGGTTGGAATGGATCGATTTCAGTCTCTTGGGAGCCGTAACTGAGTTGAGAAACAATGCATGGCATTCAACACAGACCGAAGCTCCGTAGCAACTCTGACCAGCTAGTTCTTAATAAAACAAAAACAAATCTCTGAAGATGCGATTATTCTCTGACACTTTGATATCAGTGGGGAGTGCTCCACAGGGTGACACTATAGCAGTTTGGAAGGAACAATGATGACATGGATTGAAAGATATTGAGGGATGGTCATAGAAGTTCATGATGCATTGCGCTTTAGAAGATTCATACTGCAGTTAAAGCGGTGTACAATATCCCTTAAAATTTCATAGAAGAAACTGCTGTGTAACATTAACAATAACATTTTACTTTTATTATCAACTTAGCAGGATTATTAATCCAGTTTCACTATACGTATACTGTAGTGTAAGGGCGTCTCTGCTAGGTATGTATTATTTGATGCGTTAGTTTCTTTTCAAATGTATAGATTCGACTTTTTGGGTGGTAGCTGATCTTGTTCTCCGAGCTGGTATATTGAGAAATAGTCTCAGAATAGTCTGAAAAGCTAGCTTTAAAGTATCAGAAGAATCTGCGCTGATGACACCTGCATTTATCAGCAACATTGAGACTAGTCATCGTTTGATTGATTAAAATCATTCTGCCGCATTTGAGCTCAGTCCTGATTCCCCCTATTCTTTGAGTCTCTCATAAGCGTAAAGAAGACCCACGTCAACCCTCTCGTTCAGTAAGCCTGACAAATGTTTGCTATAGCCTACTACACGTGTCATTATGCGGGTTCGTAGATGTTGCAAAAAATATTTATTGTAAGTTTATTCTTTTCTATTGAATGAGGCTTGCAGACGCTTAATACACAATCTATATCGTGTTTCAGGCGTACAGTGGTCTCGGCGAATTCGAATCGGCGCTAAAGGACTTTGAAAGTGTCTTGAAGAAGGAACCACATAATCGTCCAGCCGCAGAACTAGCAAACTACGCCAAAAAGAAACTCAAAGAGCAACACGACAAAGAAAAAAGGCTTTACAGTATGCAGACCTACTTTTTCATTTGATACATCAGCACACTTCTTCATTAGCAGACAACTCTTTTTTTCTATCGTAATTGTAGACATTGATTTCATGCTACAACTGTGATATTATCCTCAAAGAAACCTTCCTATTTTTGTTTAGGTAAGATGTTAAAAGTTCTTGGAGACGATGAGCCTAAAGATGCTGCAGGTCATCAAGATTCGATGGAGACTGACGTGATTGAGGCGGCTGCAAAGGAGGCAAAGGAGGCAGAGAAGGCTAATGGGGAAGCCGAAGTACCAATGCAGACAGAGGCATCGTCGTAACAATATACCTACCACTTGTACAGACTTACTCCCTGCTGTGATGTTCATTCCAACCTCTGATGAGAATGATGCTGTGCTGATTTACAGCAAGCGGCTGTTACGCACCTCGTTGTCCCACTTTGCCTTGCATGCAAGACGTATAGGAACCACCACTCAAAGATTATAATGTGAAGTGCAGTAGATTGCGATTTGAACAACCATAGCTTCTGCTGTTATCATTACTAGCCGATATTATGTCTGTTGTTTCCACGCGTGATTGTGCGAATACACGAGCTCCATTTCCATGTTCTGCTATGCTTCCTTTGCACTTTACATGTCCAATATCTGTTCATATATCGACGTGTAGTAGATATCGATTGAGCTCAGCTACTGTGGAACACTCCTTGTACCACATTCACTTTAGATGGTTTATTCTTTTGAATGCTGCTTGCTTCATGGTTGCGTGGTTGACTGAGATTACGAAAACTGATCCACGTCGTGTTGTGTGTGATCCTCAACGAAGGAATGATATCATTCTGTCTTATCTAAACCTAATACGAACGAAAGAAATCAGGCTTCGTGTTTTCTGACTTCAAACAGCTTAGCTTGAAGTACAATTTCAATGAATTGTCGAATGAAGTGAAGGTTACTATGTGTGTTTGAAGCTTCAGTGAAGCGTTTTTCCTGTCATGAAGCTTCATTGGACTTTTCATGAAATACCCAATGTACAACAGTGATCCGTATATAAGTGCTGCTATGTTGTCAGCCCAGTTCACATGCCATTCACTATCACCACGCTTTGCTAACTTCAAATACTTCGCGCATAGTACATCTTTGTTGAAGGAAGGGAATCTTGTTTGCTTGGGCAAAAATGGTTTCAGGAGTGCAACTTTTACCTACATTGGAATACGTCCACTGATTGACCAATGCATCGACTAAGTTTGGCATTATTTCTCAGTGAATTCCGGAGTGGGTCATCTGACAAGAATGTTTTTAAGTTTCTGCGAATGCAAAAGAAGACTGCACATGTTGTCCAGTTCGTAGTCGACACGGGCGAGTGGTCCTTTAGAGTGCTTTTCTGTTTCCATTGAGTTGGGAATTTGGGATTTCGTATTATTTGTATTGCAGATTTGTGAATACACAAATATGCGCGTATGCTATCTTTTCCGAAGATGACACTGCATCTTCTGAGTTGAGAGTACTTGAGATAGCGTGGAAATATTTCTACGGTGACACACTTCCCTTGTTTGTGAGCCAGACATTGCGTCAGCACAGTGGGTAGCAAAGCCAGAAATAGTTTACATACGCAAATTACAGTGTCGTCCTCAGACATGATTCAATATGTTTTGAATGAGCCGGCCTGCACTAACTGCCCAAAAGCTGACCAAGCTGTCAAGCATCTTTGCGTGAACTGCGAATTAGTTTTTGCCTTGTGATTTGTCTACTTATAAATTGTGGGAGGGCAAAAGAAAAGGCTGCAGATGCCGAGGAAATAATGTACTATTACCTTTTAAATTCAAAGGATTGGAAGACGCAGAAATTTGCAATCCTGTCTGCCGACGTGGGCAATTTGAGATACTTCATTGCGCAAGCGGCGGTTTGGAAGGCGCGCTCAGCTCTATATTGTGATATGACGCACAAGAAAAACCTGTTTTGCTGAACCTGTTTGACGGGATGTTATGGTTTGCTCATTCATGCGATGTTGGCCAGGTGACGTGATGAGTCATGGTTATAAATACAGATTAGTCATCGTGACATGTATAATTTATGCAACGCTTTCAGTCTTTGGTTCGGTGCCAGGACGACCAAGCAGGCCGAAAAACAATTTAACATCGTACTTTCTGGTTTGGGGGCAAAAACTTGCTTTCCGTTTGTGTCAAGCAAGCGAAGAACGCGCGCTTGCACAAAAGAAAGAGAAGACCGGCAGTTCGTGATTTTAGGTTCGAGGAAATAACGACGCGATATTGTCAAACAAAGCTCGTTCGTCGGCAGGAAGTTTCTGTAGTGTAGATCAAAGTTTAGATATAGTCTTTGAAGCGCTTTACAGGCAGGAACCGATAGTGACCTACGTATGGAAGGAAAAAAGGAAATGAGAATCAGAGCACGTCTTACACTCCGGCGGATGTTTTGCAGATCCGACTTCGCCGATGTCCACACAGCTGGCTACCAAATTTTATGTCATTTTATAGTTCCGACATATCAATCATTTAATCATTAAGAAATCACAACATAATATTGATTTTGCTACGTTGTCCAAATTTTCTAACTTCACTTGAATTTTGTAGGTTGCATAATTTATGCATCGGCGTCATGCTACGTCAGAATCATTGATTAGTTTTGACCTCAGCCTCCCTCCATGCAGTGCAGTGACATGTTCTCTTAGCGATTTTGCGTTTGTTGGATGTCTGGATTGGCTGGAGTTGTGAGGGATGGGAGCTGAGATATAAGGTGGAATCCCTTGTGGATATGGAGCCATCGCCTCAGCGTAGTGACGACGGGGTTGTTGACTTGAGTGATGTGGAAAGTACGCGTTTTTCTCCCTCGACCGTGTTCTCTCTTGAGTCTCCCAGCGAAGACAACGCGTCTACTTCTTCAACCGGTGACGCTGTCGTCGATAAACTTTGCACGGAAAAGAAGCTCCATGAAGAACACGAGTTTTTCTTGTGTCGTTCCTGTAAAAGAAACCCTACTCTCGAGGGTACTGTGCCAAAGTTATTGCCTTGCTTGCACACGTTCTGTGACACTTGTTTGAAGGCTCGGTACTTGGAACAACGCTCTGCAGCCGAGGCAAACGGAAAGCCATGTGATCCAAATCGTTTACGATGTCCAAGTTGTTGGCAGGAGTTTTATTCGCCTACGAGTGCCATAGACTCGTTCTCCGAGAACCAGTTTATTACTGAAGCATGTCAACAAGCAACACAACCGGAGGAAAGTACCGTTACCAGAACTTGCACTTCGTGTGACGACCGCAGTACAGCAGTTGTGTTTTGTGTTGACTGTGATGATTGGTTGTGCAGCGTTTGCCACCATGCTCATCAACGAGTAAAAGTTACGAAGGAACATACAATACAGAGTGAGGAAGAGTACAATAAAAGCCTCAGTCAGAGTAAAAAGCAGGGCAAAGCCCGCGCTTGTCAATTCCATCCGAACGAAACGTTAAAACTGTTTTGTAGCGACTGTGACGTTTTGACATGCAGGGATTGCCAACTGGGACAGCACAAGGACCACAAGTATCAATTCATGGAGGAGGCAGCTGACAAGCACAAAGAAGTACTTGCCAAATTATTGAAGATGCTTGAGAAGAATGTTGGGCTATTGAGGGAGACCTTGGATGATGTTGACAAGGCAGGTGTTGGATTGAAAGTTAGAGAGAGTATGATTGAGGCTGAGATTAAGAAAGAAATGGCCAAGCTGATGGAGAATTTAAGAGAAAGAGAGCATTCTTTAATTCAGGAGCTGAAACAGCTCACAAAGAGCAAACTGTCGCTGCTTGTGAAGCAAAGAAAGGATCTCAAACAAATGAGTACAATTTTGCGGCACAATTATAACTTTGCTACATTTGCAGTGTCAAATGGCAGCAATACAGCATTGTTGTGCACGCGCAAGATTCTTCTGACACGACTGAATAACCTCAACAGTTTGCGGTACCGACAGCGACCATTGGCGGGATGTGATCTCAAGCTTCTTTTGGACCAAGAGAAGGTCAAGAGCTACTTTGGACGCATTGGTTTCATTTACTCGCAAGATGACATAAAGAGGAAAGCTGAAGCTGCTGCAAATCGAGGTTTGCCATTGAAAGCTTTTGGTTCATCTTCAAGTGAAGGAGCATCGAAAACACTAAGTTATGTACAAGCCAGAAATGCTCACACGCCAAGCAGCAACACCAGCCAACATGCCCCTCAATTGATTGCACTATCGTCCCAAGGAATGCCTTATGCTAAGGTAGCACCAACTACTGTTCCTGCTCAATCAAATGGAAAGAAGCAGAATGCTGTCATTGTACTTCAATCAAACACTGACAGACAGCGCTCTCTCGTATCGTCAGACTCTAGTAACACTATGATGACACAATTGTTGAAGCGCAAGTTCAATGGATTAGCCAATGAAGTAGCTAAGCAAAACTCAAATGCTGCTACCACTTCTCAATCATCACACACATTGCATAATGGAGATCCAAGCAGAAGAGAATTTGTTTCACCTCATCGACAATCCCCAACAGAAAGCTCTATTGATAGAATTAGTGTTACAAACGTAACAAGCCTCAACCCTGCTGCTGCGCATGGAAGTAGTGGCGCTACGCCGCCACAATCCAGCACACATACGCACCCACCTGCCCAAGCAGCGCAAATTGTTCTTGTTAAAGCTGAAAAGCAGGACAGTCCAACGTTGGCAAGCTGTTCGATGGCTGTTCCCTCGTCAAGACTAAATACCTCTGCAGTTACATTGCAAGTAAGTTCACTGGACTCTTTGGCTATTTCCAGAGGCCATGTACTTATGTTACACGACAACCTCTGCTGTTGAGACTTGCTGTTTGATAGGCTTTTCTTTCAATTGATTCTACAGGGTGCTGGAAATGGCCGCCCAGGCTCTTCTCACGAGAGTACAAATGACGACTACTGTGCAGTTTGTCGAAATGGCGGTGAACTGCTATGCTGCGACACCTGCCCTCGTGTTTTCCACTTAACTTGTCACATCCCTGCTGTCATTCAGCTTCCATTGTAAGTTTGAGCAAGGGCATGTCTGCTGGTGTATAAGAGTAATATCATTTCTTGCTCCTAGTTGTGAAATCTTGTTAAGTTTTATGAAGCTCCGTGACACGTTGCAGTCAATTTATTTTAAGCCCAATGGCCCATTCCATTACCAATCAAGTTTGATAGTGCAGTTGCGTGCTTTGTAAGTTAGTCTTGATGTAATATTATGGAAGTGACGGGTGTGTATCTATAGAATCTGGTAACACTAATTTTCACAGACTCCCAAAGCTAGATTGAATGACGGGAACATTTCTTCCTATTATTCCATCATCAATGCCCCAGTGTTGCGATCTTGACAGCCAACAGGAGATCGACATGCTAGGTTTATCAGTCAGTAAACTGCTTGCTCCTCCATGGATGTAAACTATCGATTTTGTTTCTTTCTATTGCAGCGACACTTGGAGTTGCAATCTCTGCAGAACGCTGGATCTTACTGGTGATTCTCAAACTTATCATTCAAGATGCAATTATATTTATGAATATTTCATAATTTTGTACAGTTGTACAGTAAACTTCACTTATAATAATATGGAAATCAGGTATATGGATAGTAAAATACTGCATTTTTATATCGGATAGGTGTAAAATCAGCTTAAACGTTAATTTGAAACATTGCATGTTGCTCGCGAAAACGTTTTCTATTATGTAAGTTGCTTGCACTGTATCCCATTGTTTCAAAATAGTTATGTTTTTACTCAGAGTTTGTCAGTTTTGGTTTCGTAATGCAGTGGGGATGCATTGCAGAATGTCGTTATTGAAATTCCGTTGAACCAACTTCCTAGTTTTTCACTGATTTTCTATTAATCTCATCAGATGTCTACTTAATCTGATAAATTTGGTATTTCTCAAAATATCTAAATAACTGGATTCCACTATGTGTGAGCTAGCCAGTGCTTTTAGCAGGGTTAAATGTCCTGTTTTCAATAATATTATATGTTCAGACTTTTTGAGAATTTATTTTAGACAATATATTCAGAGTAACATTGCATTTTGAACAAGAGTGGAAATATAATTACTTCAATTAAGCTGAAAGCTCTTCCAATTTGTAATGCAAGTCTTTGTTTTCTTTTCTTTAGATTCAGAGCAAGCTCAACAGAAACGCCGGCTGCCGCTCCAGGGACTGTCTGAGCAAGATACAAGGGTGCGTTTTCAAATGCAAACTATCGGGCTTATAATCAAGTGTTACGTCTGGAACGTGTTTGTTCTTATCGGAGTGATTAGCATTTTACAAACTTGTTTGTTATGACATTGTCATTATTAGGCATGTGAGAAGGTCTTGCTGCAGATTTTCTGTCATCCAGAAAGCACTCCATTTCACCACAAAGTCAGCAAAGCGGTAGGAGAGAATGAACTAGTTGTGATGAAAATCGGATAGCATGGTACTTGTTGCTCTGCGTTATTGCCCAATGCTTCACCTATGTTTGTTCTGGTCATGTGGCTGTGTTTCTCTGCAATAATAGCTTCCATTGGCATTCTTGTCATTTGATACTCTAGTTTATTGTCAATTCAGTTATGTTTCACAGAGCTGCTTAGGACAGTTTGGCAATGATGGCAACTCTGTAATTTAATGCCTGCTGTCAGAATGTGTTAAGTTATGCATTACTTGCTTACCAATTCTTGCAGCGGCCTTTAAGTAATGGCATCAAGATGTCTTCAGCTATCTAGCTATTTAGAGCAACAAAGGTCGTAAATGATGCCGAATTCATTTACGTTGAGCCCAACTCAAAGGCTACTGCTCTGTGTAACGCAAGTGAATGAATGTGCTTAGCTCCGCAGGTGGTGACATTAAACGAGCACCCAGTATTGAGCTACACTAAGTCACTAACCGACCTTCCCGGCACTGTGTGCCTAAAAGTAATTTACCGGTACTGTAGTTGTTTTAAGTTGTTTGGCAGTTTGCAGTTTTTGTTGATTTATTCTGTATTTGCTTAAATTTCAGGTGCCAAACTATCACCAAATCATCGCCCATCCAATGGATTTGACAACCATGCGTTCCAAGCTACAAGCATCCCATTTTCAACGCTATGAGAACATCAACGAATTTTGCGACGACATGAATTTGATATTTTTTAACTGCGCCACATTCAACCCGGTACGTTTTAGCTCCTTCGTTTGCAAGTCACTGATGTGTTCATTAGACAAAGACTGAGAGTGAGAACTTCTGTTGTGTGCCATCATTTGAGTTTCCGTTTTCGTTTATTCGACAGCCGACTTCAGAAGTGGCGAGAATGGGCAAGACCGTCTCGGCTTATTTTCAGAAGCTAGCCAAACAATGTTTTCCCCATTACGCAAGTTCAGCTGCCGAAGAGCCGAAGATCAAACGACGACGAGATGAGTTCATTCTCGCATAATACTCGTTTCTTTGTCGGTGATTCTATGACGTCTTGGAATTGAAACAGACCGTTACAAATACATGGTCAAGTTGCGTGTTGCGACAGTGTAAATTTGTATATCAATATCACGTTAGATATTTCCTTTCTCCGCCTTAGACCTTGGTGTTCAATTCAGAATAGTGTCATGTATTCATTTTGATTACAAATACAACTTACATTGTTCCCTTTCTTAGAGTTGTAACAGATGTTACGATGTAACAAATTGAACCACCAATACATACCAGTTATAGTTTTTAACTTGCAAGGTGCCTGTGTCGTGATTTGTCTTATCGTCAAGGCCCATCATCCGTCAGGGTTCTATGCTTACAAGAATGGTGGCTTATGCACAGTTTTTGTTGCCACGAAGAGGAGGTTGTTTACAGCCTCGTAATTACAGCCTACTAAAGAAGCATCGTTGGTTACGGAGTCACGTCAAGCATACATGCTCTACTTTATTTTATTATCCAGACCCTTCATATTTCAATTGCTTCGATTGATCTATGTACTGTGAAAGCAAAATTGGTTGAGATACAGATCCGACTCTTCGGCGGATTTTTCTGCTGCATTTCCCCTTTCTTCGCCAACAGGTCAAGCGAATATTTCGCTGTCAGCCATATACAACGCACAATCTTGCCGCGTTACACAAGTCCAACGGTAACTTCTGAATGAAACCAGGATGTTGTTTGACTCTCGACCGATATACTGTACGAAGTAACCTCAAAAAGATCCTGTGCTCTCAACTTCAACAAAAAGCTTATTCCTGCATTTTATTATCATTGAAAGAGAAATGATAAACCTATAAGGCTACAACCGCCGTTTACATGGACTGTGTATACGTTTTTGTCTCTTTATTTAATTAATTACGTACGCTGACAACAGTCATTGCGTTAGCACACTTTCAGAATATACAGCAGTACGTAGTTATAATTAAGATTTCCTCCAATATCATGACATCCGACGAGTAAGCATCCATTCATTCATCTTCAGCACGAACCACGCCCCTGTTTCGCGTACATTGAATATCTCTCGTATATTACAACAGCTTAGTAAGATATCCTTCTCTTTTTACGATGAAGAGCAGAACTTATTATACCACATCATACCAGAGGGGAAAACAACATGCACTCGAGCTGTCATTGACATTCCGAAGGTTAAGACAGTTCCACCCGCGTCTTACGATGGATCTTCCGCATAGTTGTTTCGCAATGCGAATCAGTGGTTAAGAGCCTTGCCTCCGCTGCCAATCGCTGACTATGAGCTCGGCATTTCGCTGATTGGTCGAATTCGTACATGATTTGCCGGGAATGCGACCAACGCGCTTAGCGAAGGATGTTCTTCGCGATGTTAATGAAACGCAACCAATCGCGCAATAGCACGACGCCTCGTAATATCTTGATATCTATGAATTCCCGTCGCGCGACAAGGAATGTGGGACGGAGCGTCCACTTAATATTTATTTCACGCAGATCATCGTGGAAATCATGAAAACAAGTTTGATTTTGAACGTCGGAGTAGAGTGTGAGCTAATTTGCCAAGTGCAGTCCTCATGCATTTTGGGATTCAAGCTATTACAGCCAGAGCCTTCTTTATATATAGAAGGCTCTGAATACAGCCACGTGCTTCTGAGCTGAAATCGAAACTTTTGACAGCCAAGAACAATCTTTGAAATCGGTTATCATAGAAAAGAGTACTGTTGACAGCATTATATCAATCAAAGCAATTTTGTGGTGTCGTCCCATGTGGCACAGGTCAAATACAGTAGCATGAATCCCAAAATACATTGATATTGCACTTGGTCAATTGGCTCGCTTTCTATTGTGCTGAGTCCAAATTACGTCGTGTCAATTTCTACGGACGAACAAGACGCCTTTGGCCTTCAATCTTAATTGCCCTATTCATCTTTAATCAAATGTAACTTGCAGCCGGGGAGGGAATGCAAGCTCTGTTATAGGGCAAAGGAAGTTTTTGTCCGTAGAAATTGACACGATGACGTGATTTGGAATCAATTCAATCTACGACCTTCTTCGAGTGTGAAATTCAAAGGAGCGACGCTACCGTCACGTTTTGGCAGACGGTTTCAGTAACGATGACGCTGTTGGTGATCGTACAAATTCACTAACATGTATCACTCTCCAGTCGAACGAGCCAGGAATGTGCGATGCAAACTCACCATCATGTGGCAAAGGTTTAATTATTATGGACCGCTCATTATTCATGCCCTGGATTGGTACCGAAGGCAGCGGGTTGGGTAACTCGAATTTTGGCAAGACCGAAGGATGGGTTTTTTTCTAGCTGCCACGTTCAACTGATATTTTCTTTCTTTTGCTGATTAATCTATTCCAGTGTCATATAACTAAACTCGGTATGGCATCCTCTGACTTATTCTATGCACATTTGATTTACATGGATGAAGTAATGCATTTGATAACAGTTTTTAAGGCGGTAGGCAATCTGCTTTTCTGTACACGTCTGTTCATAATATGATGTAACTTTTAGAGGTTGGGTAAGTTTTTTCTTGGCTACTTGAAGGTTTGGTAAAAAAAGTTGAAACTTTTTGCTTCTCTTCAGGAACCAACTCGGGGCATGAATAATGACCTCTCCTAAATTGACATCCATCTTGATCGCACGATAAGCTTTTGAAAGATTTTTGTAAAAAAACACTGATCATTGTCTAGTATTTCAGTCGAAAAGGCATACGATTGAGCATAAAGAGAAACAATTCGAATAAAGCGACCTGTGAAATCAAAGACCATCATTGTAAACCAATATTTGAAGCTATATAATTAAATTTATTCGACAAAAAGATCGTCATCCCCATTAGAAAAGCTTCAAGCTCCGGGGACGCGGGGAGAATTCACAGAATCTACAATTAAGATTTCTCTGACGGCTAAATATACCTCTTTGAATTAAGTAAATATATGCCTAATGTATTCACGAATTATTCATATCACGTGACGGGCCACCAGCCAGTCATTTTCTTCGTCACTTGTTTCAACTGAAAAAAAGAATAATCAAGCAAAGAATAACAGAAAATTGGCAGAAAGAGTTAGCAAATAAAAGAGAGGTTCTTCGTTCGTCAGAAATAAGTCTAGACAAGTGCCATATATAATCGTGAGCATTTATTGTACGAACTGTAATTATTTGAAATGTTTGTATACTCTACACGTTTCCCCTCAAACAAAACACGAAAAAGAAGGAGCTTCTGTTCGTGTTTGCGCTTTAATGTTAACTTTATGCCAAATCTTCGAGAGGGGAGATTTTGACGACCACTCACAAGTTAATCTCAGGGAAACCACATTACTGTCATAATTCGTTTACAATTGGAGGGATTCTCTTAGCTCCGTCATAATTCGTTTAAAATTGGCGGGATTCTCTTAGCTACATCAAACTTCAAAATTATCCAGGAGAAGAAACTTTAAACCCGTTGAATATATTATATCGTGTACTTAATAGACAACATAATTACAGCAAAGGCAACATTCCCAATCAACATTCTTAGCTGTACATGTGTTCTAGCATTATTCGTCACCGTACCTCGGAAGGACTAAATTGTAGAATGGTTGCCATGGCATTTGTCATTTGTTGACGAACTGACAACGTGTCAGTTAACAAGTACTGCAAGACGACGTTCTTCAAATACTCTAAATTGGCCGTCTCGCGAGACCTGGAGAAAGAAAAATCATACAGATATAATAATTCTTCGACATTGTTCATCATCATCATCATCATCTGTTTAACCATGATTGCATGAAACTCTATAGCCATCTTGGAATTATCTAAAGAAATCGTTTAGTTTATGAAAAACGAAAGAAAAACGTTTTTCAGAAATGTATATGCTCTTATGACCTTGTAACATTATTACTTTATTAGTACATATTGTAACTATTGTTCTATATGGTCTTGCGACCTTGAATTAAGTTGTAAAAACATCTTGTATGTACTTGTAGTGGCTGACGCGCGGTCAGTGTGAACTTGATGTCGTCATTGTGTAGTCACGTGATTGTAAGAATATGTAGCTGTGTCATCCTGTAATCATTCTCTTTGCCGTCTGTATTTCGTCGTGGTAACAACTCTGTTTGTCCTGTTATCTACGCTGTGCCTCATGACATAGAGGTCTGGCACCAACGACCATAATTATGTACTCCTTGGAATTCTGTCATCTCTCCCAGTCGTGGGACCAGCCACAACATGCCTCAAAAATATATCATGGAATGCGAAAGCCTCCATATTCGTCTCTCGTCTTTTCGTCCTCCACATACTTACCGAAGTTACCGCACACCTGCATTGAGGTATATTGACAAAGAAAGAAAACAAACAAACAAACAAATATCGTCGTCGTTATCATCATCATTACTTATTCTGGCACAGTAAGTTGATTAAAGCTTTTTTCACGGAGCAGTTAACCACTTGATTGAACCATTTGTTTCAGAGACCGCGAAAAGAAGTGGACCGTAAGACGCAAAGACCACCGATTGCTGAACCATACGAAAAATATTATTAAATCAGGTTTGCTAAACGAACGCAATCACATTCAAGAAGAAAATACGTCTTGATCAGTCGCACGCGAATGCCATTGGATTGAGAACAGTCACGTGGTCGTGGCGGAAATGAAAACTGACCTTCAGTCCCAATGCACGTTGGGATACATATGTTTATAGGAGCATGTTTTTTAGCTGAAAGAACGATCTCAGAGGTCTTACTTTGATATCTGCTATCGCCATACCAGCACCGAAGTAACAAATTATTACCATAGAACAACCACTACAAAGATTCATGTCGAACACATTACCTGTCCCTTTCAAGTTTCCTAATTTCTTCTTTGAGAAATGCCATTTGTCGAAGAACTTTCTCTTCCCTTCAAGAAAGAGCGAAGGATGATGAGAAATTTTCATGCAGATATTACAAAAATAGATGAAAACTTCAAAGTTAGTTAGACGGCAATATGAGTCACCGAGTACGATTCCTATACATTATTCCAAACCCAATCAAAATTAAAAGATAAACGCGGAAGAGCACCAAGGGGCTTGATCGGGACTAAAGCATAGTCCAGGACTAAATGTCAAGTCCCATATCCAGATTTTGGCAATCTAATCCAGACTAGACGTTTAGCCTCGGACTACGCTTTAGTACCGGTCCATAAATAAGGCCCAAAGACAGCAATATCGTCCAATCCGCAGATCATGCTGGGGTTCGAACACCGCACCCCAGGAACGAAGTCAGCGCTCCTACTACTCGGCCAGGAAGCACTTGTCTTATAATTAGTCATTCAACATAATGATTCTGTGTCATCGTACCTCAATTCAGTATCGCGAATAGCAAGTTTCATATCCTCGTTTTCAAATCTGACCGAGGCTAAATCATTTCCCATTTGATCGATCTGCTGCGAATAATGCACCAGGCCATTGCTACCGTTCTGTTAGAAAATAACAAATACCAAAAAGTAATAACAAAATAGTTGATAATATAGTCATATCAAAAATCAAAAATGTCAGAAAAATGTCATACATCAAGCAGGTGGACAGTAATTATTACTGGAATAGCAATTGTTGGCTTTAAGCTAGCTGCAGTACATTTCCCCACGTTACTTTGCTTACGGTTGAGTCGCTTCACCCTCCCACAACAAAACAAACAAACTTCTCAATAAATTCCACTTGCAAGTGATGTATATAACTACGGTCATGGTTCTACAAAGTTCCCTTTGACCCGACGCATTTTACACTTACCGACGGTTTCAATGTCAGCAAACTCGAAATAGCATTGGAATCGGTTTCCATAGCAGCAAGCTTGTCTTTCGCGTCATCTCCTTGCCTCGTATTGTCGAAGAACTCATTTCGCCTCCGTTCGATACGACGTGGACTATTTGCTGTAAGTCGCTCCAATTCCATATCTTTCTCGGTGAGCAAATCTACCGTTCTACAACGTTGTTTCTTTAATTCCTCGTTCAAGAGGAGGATTTTCTCGTTGCAATTGTCCTCCGCTGTTTTGAGTTCTTGCTTATGATTTTCTTCGAGACGAGTAATATCACATTGCAATTTACTGACCAGAAATGACAACTCCTGTTCTTTGTTGTCGTAATAATCTCTGACGTCCGTCAGTTCTTTCTGAAGTGTATCTGATCTCTGTTTCAAAAACACCAACTCCTTCGGGGAGCTTGTTGTTGAATTGTCTACTTTGTCCGCGCTTGCTACTTTGGTCTTGAGTGATAGGTACTCTTCTTTGAGTTGACGGTAAGCCATAAGACAAGCATGATGCGTCGTGTCGTTGTTTCGTAGCAGCTCATCGATGTCTCCTAAAGATGACATGTGATCTTCATCTGAGTGGGAAAGAAACACAGGCGATGTAAACAACCATCGGCACGATAGGAAAACATGATCATCAAGTGAAGTGCGTTGTGACAAATTGTCTATGTGTCTAATTGCATGTACCGATTCGATGTATTGATCTGTCGTTGAGTAAACCCATCGATGACAACGTCAAGCGACAAGTATTCAACAGACAAGAGCAATCACTCACAGTAATAACTTGCAATCAATCCCATCCAGATATTACAACGTGGTCACTCGAACACGTACTGTGAGCAAGTACAAGTACAAGTACTGTGAGCTTGATAGAAATGATAATTACAGATTTAAATACTATGTTCAAGAAAGATTATACAACGAACTGTACAATAAATAAATAAAATGTGTCAGACATCAAGAAACAACCGTATATAGAAGTAAACATGAAAAAGATTGTAACTGAAACATATGTAACGCACCATCTTGTAAAATGTTGTTATATGTCTTAAATATACTGGCATCTATCTATCTATCTAGTATCTATCTATCTATCTATCTATCTATCTATCTAACACGCGTTTAAGACCAACTACCCAGAGGTAACGTGGAGGCATGGGTTCTAGTTAGTACTCACAATCAACAATGGCTAATTAACATAATGCAAGATCTGCAGAATAAGTATCCATTATCATGGCCCTGCCTTCGTCATCCTTTCACAGCTCAGGCAGAAAACCAAATTAGCGTTCATTTCTCATTGTACAGTGAAACCTGTCTATAACGGTCATCTCTGGGACCTGAGAAAAATGACCTTTATAGATAGGTGGCCTTTCTGTCCAGGTTGATTTCTATAGAAAGTGTCATTTTGGGGTTATGAAGAGTGAACTTTGTACACAGGTGGCTGCTCTATAGAGGTGGCCACTAATACAGGTTTAACTGTACTCATTTAATGTCATGTGAACTACAAACAGACAAAACTTGATGGAATTAGGAATTTGTACTCAACGATTCCCTTCTCGGAGAGGGTGACTATTTCAATCGCTTGCAATTATAATTGACTTGTTGTATTTACTTGCAATGAGCTACAAATGTTAAGAAGTAATTGGAACTAGTTAGCAGTTGCAAATGATCAGCATACGAACTTCAACAACATTGGAAATCTAGAAGGTTTTTAAATCGTAGTGCCAAGTATAAAATGGTTGCTACGATCAATCTCTCTGACGCAGCTGCGCCCGCCATCTTCTCATCAACACTGACAGACGATTATATTGCTCATAACGTTCCACAACTGTGTAGCTATGTATACGAGTCTCAATTAGTGCTATCTGATCATTGTCCAAATATATATGTTGGGCCGAATATCTTTGGCGTGAAGCGGAGGTCCTTAGCCAGGAACTGGCGCACAGCGGCGAGGAAATTTGAAGAAGTTGGTACTGATAAACTGAATACAGCTAAAAATCCCGGATTTTAGCGTGGGGTAAGCTTGGAGCTACACTCCCTGGCGTATAGTCTTCGACGTACGAAAATGAACTTTCCAGTTTAAGAAAATAACTCGAAAGCATTGACAAAGCTAGAATACGAAAAACTCATTCTCTGCTCACTTCGGTTATCTCGAACGAATAAACAACTCGCGTTAAACACCTACACTCGATTGCTCACCGCTTTCCATTGATTTTCCTCGGTTGATCACTCAGAATTCCATCAAATTATTAAAAAAGAGAAAACGATTCGTCAATCATTTCACAACTCGCTAAGAGCAGTCCCACAGTCCCAATGTATTTCGATATACGCGAGTTGACCTGTGCTACATGGTATGAAGCCAGGGAAATGCTACTCGTATTCTTATCTATGATGGTCAATTTCAACTAATGTTCTTGAATGTCAAAATTGTAGATTTCAACTCAAAAGCACAAGACTGAAAACGTTTCTATCCCGACATGCAGTAGACTTGAGCTTCGTGAAATTCTCTTGTGATTCGCAACATCATATTCATCTCCAGTACGGTGGAACCGATTATTAAATGATCCTCTTTAGGACATACATTTGGCGTGTGCGATCATGCAGGAAAGGAGAATGCGCTTCGTCGTGTACATCACCCTCTCGAAGGATAGAACTCTCCAACCGTTACACGATTTGTTGGACTGGAAGCCATCGGGCTTCGTCGCGGCTTCATTCAGTGATGTGTTGTATCGTGATTTCAATGGTAGTGATATGTCTGTTGCATGTAACCGTAAACTGTACAGATCAATTTGTCAAGGTTGTGTTCGGGGGAAAAGGAAGAACTGGTTGTTCCCGTGAAAAACACCGTCCATAATATAAATACTTGGCATAAATACTTGGGTTGAAAGTTTAGCTACGAGGAAGAATACAGCGAAGCTACGGGATCGTAAATATATGGCTTCAATTGATCAAATGCAGTCCTGATGTATTTTGGCATTTAAGCGAGTAAGGTCACGTGTATCTGAGCTCAAATAGAAATTTTTGACAGCCAAGAACAATGCTTGAAATTGACCGTGATGGAAAAGAGTACGCTTGAATGCGCATCAAGCAATTCTGTGGTGTCACCCCATGTGGCAGAGGTCAATTAGCATGAATCCCAAAATGCATTGAGACTGCACTATAGGTCAATTGATCGGTGTTATTGAAATTAACCTCAAAACAACGGCTATGCTATACTGTGTACCTGACTCAGTTGTGGTTTCACTCTTGCTTGTCATGACCCGCAGAAGCCCTTTCAGCTTAAAGACCTCCTGTTGTAATCGTTGTACAGCCTCCGTTTCACGCGCATCGGACTCGTGAATATCATGCACCTGATTGGCTAAGAGGCGATTGTCGTCACCAATCAGCGACAACTGCTCCTTCAATTTGTTGATCTTCTTCTGATCTTCTAAATGCGTGTGCTCATATTTTCCAATCAACGACGCCATGTCGGATATCTGAATTTCTGCAAACAATCCGGGAAATCATTTGAATAATTATATAAGATGTGAAACGTAATCAAGAGACAATTTAAAGAATCTAAAGGCGTCATAACCGTCAGATGTAATTCTGGAAGAAATTTAAAGAGACTTAGCTGAATGACAGTACAGTATATGAGTGCATGTGACATGACGCTGGAAGGCGCATCAACTGATGTGAAAAATAGACGACTCTGGGCGCAATGCATTAAAAGCTAAAAAGCTACATATGACAAAAGCCGTTCTCATAACAAACGGTACAATGCTGAAGACGGGGGCAAGAAAAGGTACAACCATGGTACAACCAATGCGACAGATTTAACACTCAATGGTCTGTCCTACCCATTTCTGTAGATCGTTTCTCAGAACTCATTGACAACAATCGAAGTCCTTCTTCTGCCTTGATGGCGCGGCGTCTTTCTGCCGTCAGCTCAACTTCATGTTGTTGGCGTTCTCCATACAAGTCTTCCATCACCTTTAAAGCGTTGCCATCCGGTTGGCTTTTATGTTCTTCTACTTTCTTTAAGCTTTCATTGACAATGTCAAGTTCAACCTCAAGCTCACTGATTTTATCACTTTTTTGCTTCATCAATTCTTCGTGAGATTTCAGTTCCTAAAAATAGATTTAAAATTCAATTACAAGCTAGATTCAGGACAAGACATGTGCATTTGTGGGTTGTTTCATTCCAGGAATGACAATAAATTCATTAGATGATCAGCTATTTTACAATCCGTTACTCCTGTTACAAAAGGATCAGTTATACAGTCAAACCTGTATTAGCGGCCACCTCTATAGAGCAGCCACATGTGTATAAAGGCCACTCTTCATAACCCCAAAATGACATTTCCATAGAAATCAACCTGGACAGAAAGGCCACCCGTCTGTAAAGGTCATTTTTCTCATGTCCCTGAGGTGACCGTTATAGACAGGTTTCACTGTATTAGAGATGGCAAGGTCAGAATACAGCTCTTAGCTGTAATTCTTGTAGGGGTAACTATATGTTGATGAAAATCATAAACAGAGAGCAAATCATTTAGATGGGTAGTATTTGAATGTGAAATATTCAAAATATTAATATTAAAATCTCCTGTTGTAATTGATTTAGATCTACTACTATCGTGTAATGATAAGAGTTTATTGAAAACATTGAAAAAGGTTCTATCAAAACTAGGATGGCGGTATATTCAATTAACAGGTAGTCATACTTCGATTTGAAATACAAATCTTCGTTAGATTGTCTAGGATATACTCTGGTTTTAAATCGGTAATAATATTATCTTTACATAAATAGCAACATCCTGTTATGTGATGTCTAATTGGGACATTATGCAACAACCGATAATTTCAAAACGAACCAGATAACTACAATGCACGTCGCCTCTAAGCAAAGAGTTACTGCATGCAAATTGTTTTCAAATCAGCAACTTTTGTACACATGAATACAATACTGTTAAATTCAATGTACAGAGTAACTCTGTTAATATCACACCCTCGGGAAAATTGCAAAATGTGATATTATCCGAGTCGTGACAATAACCGAGTCTCATACTCAGACCTCCAATTTTGCAAAAACGGCTCAAACAGTAACATAAGTGGCCAAAGCGGGCCGTAGAACAGCAAACTCTGTATCAACATCAAACAGAGCTATTATGTAGAGATTTAAGCAACACAAGACTCATTTCATTGGATTTGTCACACTTAATGAGGCGAACACAATGAGAACACTTCATCAACTTTTCCTTTTACGACAATTACGGCGCCTATAAATTCAAGCAAGGCAACAAATCAAGGAAAGCGTGACAATATGCGAGTGTAAACATAAAAATCCTTTGGAAATCCGTGATAATAACCGAGATGTGACAATATCCGAGGTGATATTAACCGAGTAGAATAAGAGAAAAGCTTAGGGAATGGCAAGTGGAATTTCACTTTCTGTGACAATAACCGAGACGTGATAACATCCGAGGAGATATTAACCGAGTTATACTGTATTGCTAAATTTGGATCTTGCACGCAATCGCATAAATGGGTTTTGCATATACAATAGAAGCTCAGTTGATAACATTATGGTATGTGTATAAATATTTTAGTATATCTATTATGTACATATTTCTTAACCCTTGTCCTCTGCTTACCAAACTAGTTAACTGAAGACTTGAAATTGCTTTATTGATTGCTCATTGGCTGATTGCTAGGGACTAACTTTCTGATTGGCAATATGTTGCTGCTTTTGACTTGTTTCAAAAACGTATATATACGTCAATAGCAGGACATGAGTTAATATTCTACAAACTTGTATAATTATTTCTATACTTCAATCTATGAAACTGTAAATCTAGAATGTCCCAAACAAACAAGCACTTGTGCTTATGGGATGATCCTGACCATGTATTCTTTTCTTCAAAACATTACTTGTCTATAATTAACAGTAAATATAAAATTTATATACAATTTTATTAATCGAGCTTATTTATTTGTATATATGTACAAAGTATACTTTAAATTGTATTTATTTTGATGGCCTTTAATGGAAAATGAAAGAAAGTCACCTCTTTTAGGCGTTTTTCTGCGTTCTCTCTGTCAGCTCGTTCTTTNTCTGTGGTTTTAATTGTCGAGGGCCCCAAGGGAGACAAGCCATTAGCTTATTGGGCTACCCTCGTTAAATAAATTGACATTCATTCATTCATTCAACAAGCACTTGTGCTTATGGGATGATCCTGACCATGTATTCTTTTTTTCAAAACATTACTTGTCTATAATTAACAGTAAATATAAAATTTATATACAATTTTATTAATCGAGTTTAATTGTTTGTATATATGTACAAAGTATACTTTAAATTGTATTTATTTTGATGGCTTTTCATGGAAAATGAAAGAAAGTCACCTCTTTTAGGCGTTTTTCTGCGTTCTCTCTGTCAGCTCGTTCTTTTGACACCAGGGTTTGGAACTCTTTCAGCATCATTGCATGGTCCTCTTGTTCATTCTCTCTTTCACTTTGCTCCTGACAAATTTTACTCTTTGATTTTGTGAGCTTCGCTTCTAATGTTTCAACTGTTGCTTTCAGGGTGTCAATTGTTTGGCAATATTCATCAATGTCATTTCCATGATGTTGCTATGGATACAAAAATCACATGATCAAACAAACAAGGTATGATAAAAGTTAAACTTCAAATTTGTAAGGAAATAGCAATCAATAAAGGGTTGGTTTAAGCCAGATGTGGTCTATGCAAACCAAACCTCAACTTTTCTAGAAACTGCTTATTGTCAGGGTCGGACAAAATAATATTTTTTCCAGGATTGTCCGAGCAAAAAGAAACTGACCGACAACAGCAGACTACAATATGCAAACAATAATTTCAGTTTTGTTAGAAACTTACTTTCCAATGTGAGATTTTATCAAACTTCTGTAGAACTGAAATGATATTATGGACTGGTCTGAGAGTTGAACCCTCGTCACCTGGATCATTAGTCATAAGCCTTACCAGATACAGTGTAGTCTAACCCGTTAATATCACCTCGGTTAATAGTACAACCCGCTTAACATCACTTCAGTTTGAGAACCAAAGTACTGTCTGAATCAACTATTTTAACCCGCTTAATATCGTGACCCGCTTATTATCACGATATTAGACTCAAAAACAAAATTGACATCAACAAGGTTTCACTGTAAATCATTGGCTATCGCAAACACAGAACACATTGTCAGCCTCTTGCAACATTTAACAGGTGTTTTGCTATTTAATTTCCTTCATAATTTCAGCTAGCCTGTCTCCAAGTAATCTGGCATTTGTCATATTCTCATTATCGCTACCATCAGGCACCTAAGTTAATAGCTTGGCTTATTTGGTACGTACCAACGTTTTTCTTTTATCAGCTTGGTAAGCAGCTTCCATCTTGGATTTTTCTTCGGTGACGGTAGCCAACGCTTGTGAAAGTGTTTCAATCTTGTCCTGGAATATAGAAGCATCACAGCTTTCTGCAGAGAGACCATGGCTTGTATCTTCTTCATATGTGCCATCAGATGAACTCGCTGGAGAAGTAGCAGAAGCTACACCTGGTTGCAAATAAACGAGATGATTTTGAGCAATTAATTAACTAACGAAGCAACGAAAAGAAAGCAGAGCAAGGAATAAAGTTAAACTCCCTTCAACCAGCGACTTAACAGGAAGAAATGACAGACACTGATATAAGGGAAACCTATTTAACAGAGAGCTCACTATATCCCCACATAAAATGGTGGTTAAATCTATCTTAACTTGAACACATGTAGCAAACTCTTGGAATTTATGCCAGGGGTAAATGTCCGTAGCGGATCTTAATTATGCATCCTAAATTCGGGCCCAAAACAGTGACCTATTGGGTACAGTCAAACCTGTATTAGTAGTCACCTGAGCTATAGAGCAGCCACCTATGTGTAAAGGCCACTCTTCATAACACCAAAATGACACCTTCTATAGAAATCAACCTGGACAGAAAGGCCACCTGTCTATAAAGGTCATTTTCTTCAGGTCCGAGAGGTGACTGTTATAGACAGGTTTTACTGTAATTGGGTTGAACATCTTGAACTAAAGATGCACTGCCAATTAGTAGATTTACACACGTTCCACTGGCTTGTGAACTCACCCAAAGGATCAGAAATTGTCAGGGTACTTGCTGTATCCGTTGCTGACACTTTGTCATGATGTCTAGCCGGGCTTTTTGTTGCCAAAGCTTTGACAGTTGCTTCAAGGGCATCTTTCTCTTTAGCTAAACTCTTGTAGGCCTTAACAACATCTGATGAACAAAGCAATCACATTATACAACCAATAGAACAAAGTAAAGAGCTCTTCGTGGTCAAGTATGCCACTCCATTGTCATCATGGAACGCCTGCTCTGACACGGTCCTTAAAACCTGGATAGTTCAGCATTTGAAGGAGAAGACTGTTGTCTTGTTGTGCTTTTCACATGTTGATTATGCAAATTGAATGATCGTATCTGGAATCATATGTTCCGGTCAGAAAGTGAATAGTTTCGTAAGAATTTTACAATAACATAGTTCAGTTCTCCTTGGTGTTAAACACTAGATGATGTTGTTGTTTCATTGCGAACATATCTTATTGTTACACTTGGGTGTGCAAACTGAAAGCTAATTCCTTGACTTTGAATAGGTGCAAGGCAACAATCTCTTCTTTTAAGGACACTATATCTCGATACTGTTGCTAGCGTACAAAAAACTCTATGAAGATCAAGACAGTTTTATTCTTTTTAAATATTTATCTAACTACTTTAGTAATGCTCCATAGGCAGTGCTGTATAGTAATTCGTTACAAGTAACTGATTACTTGTAATCGTTACTTTTTAAAGTAATTTTAACTGTAATCCGTTACTTTTTAAATAGAGTAATTTGTAACGGTAATTCGTTACATTTTTCAGCAGTAATTTGTAATCGTTACTATAACTTGTCGGGCATTTTGAAAATTACTTTTCATACTTGCTCAGTTGCTCTTCCTTCAACGAAATCGTTCCGAAACAGTCACAGTGCTAGCGTTCACTCCGTTTAGTCAAACAGATTGACATCGATTGATGTTATGCTGCATTTAAGTGTGATTTTTGAGCAGTAATCACAAAAATACTCTTCGATCTCATGACAAAATGTGCTTTTTAAAGGTTCGTTGCGAAATGAATGTCCTTCCTCGCAAAAGTAATTTTAAAAGGAATTTGTAACGATTACTTTTGAAACCAGTGTAATTTGTAATTGTAATTCGTTACATTTTTCTATAAGTAATTTGTAATTGTAATCCGTTACTTTTAACGGTTGTAACTTGAAATTGTAATTCGTTAAAAATAAAAAGTAATCTATACAGCACTGTCCATAGGTTGTTCTATTTCACCATAACGATGCACCTTAAATTAAACTATTTGGCAAAATATTGCCTGGGCATTTACATTTCTCTTGGCGGGAATGTTGTGAGAACTGAGATTAGAGCCAACAGCAAACATTGGGAGAAATAGAAAGGAAATACACAATGGATCACAATCTTTGACTTTTCATTGATTAAAAACCAACAACAGAGTCGCATATTGGCATGTGATATATCCGACGGCAACCCGACCTGGTCCGATTAGATGCATCTACATCTACAGTAGCTATAGCGGCCTCCACACAGCAGGAGATGGGGACAAATGTTTTGTTCTGCAATCAATCCGCGTACTGAGCTCTGTTAAAGTCAGCTCACTTTAAGGTGTGTTTACTCGGTGATGCAAAAGCATGTGGGCCTATATGATCAGAAAAAAGCAGTAATTAAGCTAAACTATTTTTGCAATATTTTTCACATTTTTATTGATCAATTTTGAATTAGGACATTTTCAAAACAACAGTGTTTGACCAGTCACAGCCTTGTTCCCGATCCGTACGGTTCGCTGTCAAGATGCTGGCATCCTTGTGCACATCTTCTCGCTCCGTTCTTTCTCCCTGAAGCTTATTCTTGACAGTTTTGTTGCAAATGAGAGTAATGTTGTCTTTTTTGTGTCTTATGTATCACAAGTTTATTACCCAAAAATGTCTTCTGAGGGAAACAAAGCGATGATGTGATTGGTTTAAAGTTGGGCAAGACATTGCTTGAACTTGAATCAAACTCAAAATTGTTAAAGATGGTAGGAGGACCTATAACAAGGGTATGCTCGTCACATTAAGCTACTTTCAGTGGCAGAAATGCCATTTAGACACTTTGCAATGAAATTTGCTATGCTAACATTAATTAGTTGTGCGAAAAATGGAATCATGTGGCAAAAGGCTGACTCAGTCCCCAGTTGATCACGTGAGTGGCTTAGACCAACCACCGCGCCTAGTGACAAGAACAATGGTTGTCGGTAGGCCTACTCTGCTAGATCGATGACTCTGGGTCCGATCCGTGCAATTGCACTAGTGTAGGCCTAAATACATTAAAGAGCCAAATTGAGGAAATGCTAACAAAACATTAATATGAATATTCAATAATAATTATTTACTAAATCATTATTTAATAGAGGACTAATACTGACATCTAGGGTTACCAGACCACAGAGGAAAAAATACGGAACATTTGCAAAATATGGTAGAAATGTCTAACAAAATCAACTAAATTTGGCACTGTATAGCATATAAATACGGAACGATTCCGGGAAATAAGGGACGTCTGGCAACCCTACTGACATCAAAATTTGAAATAGCAACATCAGACAAATTTTGGCAAGTAGACCTTTGAAATTGTTACTTCAAAGTAACTTTCAAAAGTCCTGCTAAAAGTAAGCATTCATTTTGTTGAATAATTTGCATAATACTGCTTTTCTAGTGATTTTAGTAGATCATTCGGAGGTGCACTTGTAAGTTTGTAACAAGATTATAAGATAATGAAAAACCGAGAAAGAAAGGCAATTAGATAGACATCCTCACCAGCAGATAAAAGCTGTTATGGTAATAGACTCCTACAGATTTGATCTCGTTCAGTTGAGAAGCAGGCCTCTGGGCTCTGGCTTAGGATAACGTGACCTTGGAAACTATTAACTAAAGCCTATAAGGCCAACAGACAGAAAGAGAATCGAGATCTTAGCTAAGTTAGCTTAGCCTATTCGTACCCCAATCAACGTTCGCTGGTTTTGTTCACTATTAGCAGGCTGATTGCTGTAAATCTGATTAGCAGAAACGAGCAAATCCTTGAATCAGAGGTTATCAGATAATCAGTCCACGTATGAAACTAATCTACTTTTACTCGTCGGCGGATAAAACTGCCAGCATCTTTCATTTGATAGGATTCTCTGTCACAAAAATAAAAAGCGTATAAACGAGTAAGCTGTTCTCAATAATCAAGTTGAAATAACCTGCGGCATGCCGCTGTTCATCTTAGTACAATTCGTACAACACTTTTACAGCAAGACACAACCAACGCAATCGATCAAGCAAAACAGATAAACAACCTGAATTTCTTACTCAAAGTCAAAGAACACGCGCAGAACCTCTTCTGCTATATATTACGCCTAAAGTACAACCAGGCAGTGCTCTGAACACTGGTTTACGTACCTGTAAATCTCGTTTGATAGCGATTTACTCTCTCCTCTTGCTCCGATATTGTGGCAAGGAGCTCCCTTTTAGATTTCTTTTCCATAAGTGGAACAATTTCTATCTTTTAGACATTTGTTTCATCGTCATTTTTGACTCTTCGTTAATACAGCATTTTTAAATTTCAGAGCAACAATATCCATGCCCAGAAAAGTCGCAGAATAACATGTCACGATTTACTGTCGCGCGGATCACGGTCGTATCTTGTCGCCATTTTGATTTTGCAGCAACATTGGAAAACCTTGCTACCGAGGCAATCTAAGAAACGAGGCTTGCAATGACGTCATCCGTCCTACAGTGCAACGTAGAATGAGACAGGAATGAGGTAGAATGACGCTAAAAGGTTTCCCCAAATCACAACAAATTTCCTTCCATTAAGGTGTCCGAAAAGGCGAAAACCTAATTTCTAGCAAGACGTCACAGTCATTTCCCATAAATATCATATTGTAACGGTATATGCAACTTCACGGTGATAAGGCAAACCGGGGTGCTGGAGGTGGCAAACATGACCTAAACGCAGCCATCGAGCTCAGTGACAGCGAAAACCGCGAAAGTCAATCCTTTCAGAGGAATTTAGGTAGATAATCAACTGTCAATTAAGTGCTCTGAAATAAGATACGAAACTGGAAAACGGAGTACAAGTCAATTTGAATTTTGCGAAACCTAAAGCCCGGAAATTACGGTCTTATCCCTCTGCTGGATAGACTGTCTGCCGCACCAACTACTTAACTGACAGATTATGAGCAGACTAGAAGACTCAAATCAAACATAGACACGATCTGCCAAATAATTGTTCAATCTATTTCGAATTTCCTTAAATTTTCAGCCACTTGTAAAAGTTCAAAACTGAAGTGACATTTAAATTATTACATCATACCAGAGATTTGACAATAAACTTTGCTTGAAAGAAGCAATCAATAGTAGATTGTTGGCATTTGAAACTTGAAAGATCATTCTAGCAACCGATTCAAATTAGCGAATCTAGGTCGCGAAAGGAAACAAAATTAGCTTTCCTAAACGAACGCTGTGACAATTCGACCATGAGACACTGTTTCCGCGTCTCAGCATAATTACGACGATCAAAACAGACATATTATAATACAATATTTACAATGAATAACTTTGGGAATTGTCACAATGCTAAGGCGTTCTAGGAATTCCTAGGCGATGGATTAAACATTTGAATTATTATCTTCGGTGTCGATATTTCATCGGACCGAACATCTTAGCGTCTGTCTAGCGCTTACCGTTTACAATTTTCGAGCATTAGGTGCTCGCCAACTCGCGGCTTAAAACGCCACGACTGCGTGAAACGGACGAAATGCAAATCTACTTTCATCTTCCAAAACAAATCACGCAAGTCAGGAAGGTTGTTGAAGGTAACGATTACGTTTCGAGAGAAACGACGATCGTGGAGAATTGGATTTTCGGCACTGCGCTTCAACGATCATGTTACGCAGGCTTAAAATAGCTCGTGGATTGTTCGTAAATAGGAGAACTGCAAATGTTCAGGCAGAATAATAACGATAAGGCAGCACGTTGTGATTCGTGTGTGGTAGATTTGAATGGTGGATGACTGGATATTCGAGGCGCGATGAATGCGAGGTCATATGCAAAGGATGCTGGGGCGAGATCGCCGGAAAGTGGGCAGCGGCTGACGACGTCGCTGAAGCATAAGCGGCAAACGGGACTGGGAGTGAAACGCCCGACACCATGCTTTGTTGCGTCTGAGCTACGCTGCTCATAAGGCTGACGGGTAGATATGATGCACCTTGTGACGGTGAGCCACTCATGCCGTTCGCCTGAAGTGCGGATGGATAGGCCATTTGAGCGGCACGGTGGTAGCCGCTGCCGCCCGCCGATGAAAAGAAGCACGGATGTAACAGCTGCACATTGTCACTATTTGGTCTTGTCGCTACTGTGAGACCGCACAAACCATTCTGATGAGCCGCAACACTGGCGGAAGGAAAGGTCTCTGCGTTATCGCTGAATTGAGTGAGCAAGGATTGCGCCACCAAGTGTCCGCCGTGATCCACACAACACGTTGCCATTTTAGTCGGAGAGGTGGGACCACAAGCGACAGATGTGCGCGGCACGATAAGCGGCTGCGGGTTGCCATTGACGGCGATCAATGTCGGCGGCGCAGAGTCTTGCGTGGTTACTACCCGCAATTGTTGACTAACAACGGCAGCGGCAGATGCGGGCATCAACACGGGATGGTAAAGACGCATCGATTCACCAGCGGTGCTTTTCGCTACGCACGGCATAGCATCGCGCGGGCTCAGCGGCTCGGCTTTGGCTGTGATGTGCTCGATTGAGTAATTGGTGCATGCGCTTGTCTCGATCCGCTGGCCGACAAGCGGGCTGATTACGGCTGCGTCCTCTTCACTTGAACTAGATATGGTGATAACACTTCGAGAGGGACTGGGGCTATCGACGATAAAGATCGGCGACCGTCGCTGATGCCGTTCGACGCAGCAATGGCGATCGGCGTAGATGGCGTCTAGCGGTTCCTGTTTGACAGGGATTGTTGCATTGTGATGAATAAGCTTTTGATTTGGATAGTGCAATTGCCAACTGGGAATTGGCACGACGTTATTGAGGCGACTGTCCACGTGTGTGTTGCAGGCGTACGAAGTATTCAAAGGGAGACAATCGCTGTTACGAGGCCATGAGCCGTCGAGGCAATGCGGGCTACGATGCAAAATCTGCAGCAAAAGACAAAAGACTCAAAGTCAGCGATAACCAGAGAGGAAATCACACTCACAATACGAGCAAGAGAGAAACGCTGGAGCAAACATTTCATGTTCTAATCTATCGCCATCAGTTATAAGCGATGGAGAATCAATTTACTGAATCTGTTTTTAATCTCATTTGAAACAGCTACGCGCGCATATTCAACATGCCACTTCGCAGTGCAACGAACACACTGTCATAGCAACACCTCATGTCGACAAGGGGCAAGTCACTCACCTGGCTTGGACTTGGCTCAGCCGACATGTAACCAACGTCTTCAGCCAGCGATTTCCAATGCGCATAGCCTTGGTGGTTGCTCCTACATGTAAATAAACAGACATGCTTCAGTTACGTTTTGAAAGTAACTTAAAACAGTACAGTGAAACCTGTCTGAAATGGTCACCTTTGGGACATGAAGAAAATGACCTTTATAGACAGGTGGCCTTTCTGTTCAGGTTGATTTCTATAGAAATTATCATTTTGAGGTTACGAAAAGTGGTCTTTATACACAGATTGCTGCTCTACAGAGGTGGCCGCTAATACAGGTTTGAGTGTAATTTAATATTTTGTGAAAAGTAACTGACACCAGGTACTTTGAAATGTCTGCAAAACAATGATGGACTATTACCTACATTTGTTAAATTCCACTTGCCACATTGCTCTTCATAATAAAATGCTTCGTTTATTGTCCTACTTCATTTTGTTAGTTCTACCTGCGCCGTCCGAGGGACACTAATCAAGTCTGTCTGACTTTAACATGTACAGTGTAACTAATTAGCTACACGAGGGAAGTTCTTCTATAAAAATCACGCAATTCTCGAAGCGAAAAAGTAAAAATGATGTACCTGTGAATTGAATCGCGTGAATGACGAACCATTGGGATATGGACTGGGTAGGAATTGCTGAGCGCATGCGCCTGCAAGTGGAAAACAAAGAATTACAACAGTGGTCGAAAGTACAGGCTTTTTCGAACACAAATCACATCGCGAATGCTACTACAGTACTTTAACAAACCAAGAAAGAAAAGCTACATAGCAGCCGCAAATGAGCTTAAGTTGTAATACATTTCAGCCAGTCTTACGCGACCACATAAAGGACAAGTAAAAGCGGTGGTCGCAAAGTTCAGGTACATCTATCTTTTGAACGTAAGCATGCCACTTAAAGGCGACCTCATAAGACAGGCAGTCGTCTAAGACCGGTGATGAGTTGTTTACAACGACAGACTGGATTCTATTGTGTCGTTGGTTGACACGAGCTTTGATAGACAAGATGAAGCTGAAATGACGCCCGAATAAGAATACATGACTTGCAAAATTTCAGTGAAGTTTTAGAGCTATGATCTTACGGTAGGAAGCAGTTTGTGGCTTTCAGGAAAGAATATTTCCGTCGGCTTGCTGTCTTGGCCTTGTGCGCTCGAAAGAGCAGTCGGGATAGTCGAGGCGTTTCTCTGAGCGACGGCTTGTGATTTGTAATAGGCAATCATATCCATGGAATGAATCGAAGATTGAACGCTGGAAAATGATAGAAGACAAACCTACATTAGGACATCAATAGATTGAACTGAGTAAAGTCAATTGCTATCAAATATTTCAACAATGATATAGAAAAATTGTACTACTGTACTTTTTATAACAATGAGTTTTAGTAATAAACTCTTTTGCTTTGAAGCAAAATGATGTTGCCTAATCCCGATTTAGAAGCCTTTCTACAGTAAAAGAACAAAATTGGAATTGTACGTATGGCGCAAGTATGTTTATGTGCACATTCAGAGTGTGCTGTCCTTCTTAACTCTACATTAGATTCACTACAAGTTATAGAATTCAACACTTACTTTTGACAGTAGCAGAACTGCGACAAATGCGTGAAAGTAAAAAACGGATGACGAAGAACCTCTCCCGGTTTTATTCGTCGTTCAGGATTCAAGTCCAACATACGCTTCAACAAATCGACGAAAACAGCTCTGTAAATGACAAGAACGAAGTTGCAACGTCAGATCGAGCGGCCACTTATAAGAGGACCACTGACAAGGCGGATCTGATGACAATAAAACGTACCTGTCGATCTTCTCCGCCATCATATCAGCGCCACTCGCCGACGACGGAAAATTCACCTAAAAAGTAACAAATCACAACTTCCGTAAAAGAAAGAAAAACGCAAACACGAATTGGTACAATTCCTCTATTCAATTCCTGTCCCGCTATGCCCTTGTTGCGAGAACAAATACACCCTGCTACGAATTTCGTAAAGATTAGCAGAGGATTTGTTGCGAATCCAGCCGAGCAATTCCTGTCGTTGCATTAGAAATTCAGTAAATAGCTAAATGCATTGTGTGCAGAGCTGAAATTGTATGTTGCTTGATTGTTGCGTATCATGCTGTAGTTTAGACGGAATTCGAATTAGCGGCCACCACTGTCCAGGAAATGCGTAACAAGACATTTGTCTGATCGCGTTGATTCCTACCATAGCGATTTCGTCGAGTTGCTTGAAGCTGTACCGCTTTCCCTCTTCACGACGATGCTTTCCAGAATCTCTTTCGTACTCGTCTTGCGACTGAAAAGAAAACCAAGACGGGTCGTTCGGAGCACAATCAAAAGAGAGAAATAACGTTTATATTTGCAACTGGAACATAATGCTACGCACCGAAAGAAGGAGGGGAAAATGCATTAAAAGACGAACTAGTAATCGACTAGGGAAGACCGCAGTTGCTTAAAAGCTGCCAATCCTGTATTATAGGGGATAGCCCGCACCCCGGCTGGAGACCAATCCCGTATAAATACAGGATAGCATGCGTACACCTTCGGGACAATCCGGGGGGCAATATCGGACGCGTCATAAGCTTAGTTCTTTGTTTGTCTGGCCAAGACCAAGATCGAGACGTGCCAATTTACCTTGAGCGACCATTCATATTGCCGTGTGGCAGGGCTGATCGCTTGCTTGAAGTATCTGTTTCGCTTGGAAGGTGCCGACGCCTGCAGCAGGTGCTGTTCGGGATGGCCTTCCGTCTGCACGATGTAGCGAATCTAAAGCGAAATGATAAGACAACGATGAAGCGATGTCGAGAGAATACGATGAGTTCGGACCGCACTCGATTTCGGCACTTCAAGGTCAACCCATGAGGACGCAAAACACTGATCACGCTGCCAACTTTGAAAATGTTATCAACGAGGATTGAAGAGCCTTCCAACTAAATCAGCTGTTGATTGCGATGGAAGTAAGTCTGATTAAAATTCATTGGAGAGGAAGCGCTGCCGGCCAGGATCCACGGGGAACAAACACTTGAATGCGTTCATAATCTCAAAACCAATCTCCATGTCGTGCCTCTTCGCGTGTTAAGGCGTCCTATTACGAGATGTAAATCACCGTACAAAGAACCCAAGGGGCGAATCGATAAAAATGTCATTATCACACACCTGGTCGTATTCGCTGGGGCCGGGGAAGAGGGGCCATCCAAGGAAGAGCTCTGCAGCCACGCAGCCAAGGGACCACATGTCAATGGCCTCGTTGAACGGCAAACCGAGGATGATTTCTGGTGCTCTGCAAACACAAAACAAGCACATCGTAATAAAGCAGAACTCAATAGGATGTTCTTTGATAAACGCGCGCTTTTCAAGACCACAAGCATTTGTAAGAACATGTACACAGGGATAGTATTTCGGCTGGAGTTACGTCAAAGAACCATTGCGAAAACGAGGGAATAATTCCTGCTTAGTTTAGATGGTGATCAAACTGTTGAACCAAGAAGGATTGGATTTAAACTTCGCTCCCTTGCGCAAGGCCGTCTAATTAATCCAGGCGAATGAACAAAGAGTAATCCTCATCCTCATTATCAACATACACAACAACAACAACAACAACAACAACAACAACAACAGAACAACTGTCATAAAAAAATCATCATTTTTCTTTTATTTATTTCTAACAACTTTCTACTTGGGAGTCAAAGCGTTAATTTTCAATGCAAGCGACGTGCTGTCGGAAATTTCTTCGCATAATGCGCGGTACTAATCAAGTTGCCGGGTCAATTAGCAGCAAGAGTCATTTGGCGTCAGGGCGTGCGATGCTAAAGCGATTGTTTACGACATCATGTTGTCTCGGCATTGATGACAGCGTCGAGAAGGCATCTGCTTGGACTCCGTGGGAAACGTGAAAAACATCGACAATGGAATCTCGCTAGTGCGTCGAGACGTAGAATGTGTGTGCAGAACTGATCAAACAAGGCACGCAGCGGGATCGCCAGTGGACGGTCAATGTCTGTAGATGTGGAGCCGCCAAATGGCAGCCAGGGAAAATTCCATCCCAATCCATAAGCTTTGTGATTACGTTTCAACCCCTTAGAACGCCACCACAAAACATATTTGATGAGTCTCGGGGCTTACGACCGGTTGAAATAAAATGGTGTTGGTCTCACGGGAGATAGAAAAGTCATCAGCGGGCGAGAGGAAAGAAATGCGGCTTTGAGTCGCTATCTGAACGAGCAGCTGCAAGGGAACATTTCGTGCGGGACAAACAATCAAAACGCGTTTTATAGGTCATCATTATAACACAATATGTAATCATGAATGAATCAACCAGAGGAGGAAACTGCCTCGCTGAATTGTCAACGTGATTGCAATATTTATATGCGTCCAATGGCAAATACGTGCAATCTGTGAAAATGTTGGTAATGTATGCAGACGACGGCAGAAAACAGAGTAAAGCGCCTCGGGTTGCGGTGACGATATTACAGCAGTACAAAACGTGTTCGATGTGAGGCGGGAGGAAAGAGGCGCGCCAAACCTTCCACATGCAGACAACGGGGTCTGACTGCATGTTTAATTTTTATTATCGTTGTTTTTATCTTTCCGTCACAACGTGGAACTGTCGAAAATCGTCTGGCGGAGCGGAAAGCCAAGAGGAGTTGACATGCCAACTCAACGACGGTCTAACAAAGGGAAAGCCATAATTCACCGGACAAGAAACATGGAACAACCAGTGACCCGACATTCCGACCCGCTGAACAAATCGAGACAACAGCAGGCAGTTCATTAGGTGGGAAAAGCAGAGCGCGGGAGCAGTTCAGATAAGCCAGCAACAATCGCACGCTGTCTTGCTCGTGCAACATGAACAGTGGCGACACATGAGCCATGCACATTACATTCAATAAATGCCTCGTCATGCCCTGTACACTATTTAAAACCAAAGCTGCTAGAACAAATGTAATTAATTAGAAAATAGTTTACGAGAAAGATACGTGCGAAACATCTGCAGAAGTTTAAACCCAAGCAGCCAAAACAGAGTCATTGACGTGAAAATATTACAGGGAAACAGCTCGACTTTGGCAGGAATGGACGATGATAAACACAAAGCTTATGATAGGGAACAATGAATAATTAGTGCAAAGACTAACTATAGCCAACATCATTCATTGATTGCTACGGTGATCTACGGTTGGGCGGTTGAGCAGCAAGGTATTAGGAAAGAGAATCTTATCTTTATGCCATATCGACAACAACAGATATATTTACACGCGAAGAATATTTGCACATGTCAAATCTTACCTGTAGTATCGACTTTGCAAATAGCTTGAGGCAACCGCTTTCGTTCGGTGTGTTGCGCTGCCAAAGTCGACCACCTTGACGCGATAAGGTTGCCTGTCCTGATCCACTAGCATAATATTCTCTGGTTTCAAGTCCGAATGAATCAAACCCATCGTTTTTAGTTTCAACAAAGTGGTTGCAACTTGATGCAAAATTGGTCGTACGTACTTTAACGGCAACGGTCGGAATTTCGAGCTCCGGAGAAAGTCGTACAGATTCTGTTGTAGCATTTCAAATACAACACATGTGTGGTTCTTGTGAGTAAAACATTCAATGGCTCGGACGAAATTGTAAGCTTCTGAATCCTCCTGCATCAATAAACTCAAAATATTCACTTCAATCTCAGCTTGTTTTTTGTACGACGGATGATCTTTGGAGATCTTTACGGCGACCAGCTGATTTGTGTGACGCTTCCAGCATTTTACAACTTGTCCAAAAGTTCCACGACCTAGAAATTCTAGAACTTCGTATTCGCCAGTGATGGATCGTAGTATTTCGTGAGCAGTGATTTTATAATCGTACGCAGAATCCGACCCATCGTTGGACGTTTCTTGTTTTACATTTGCGATGGGAACATGATTGCTTACAACAGGCTGGCTCTCGTGGGCAAATGAACCGTTGCAAGGGGAATCGTCCTGAATCACGATCGTTTCTGCCAAGCGTTTACGGTGAGGTCTTTGCCTCCTCCCATACGTATCTTTTCTTTGGTGTTCCTTTGGAAATTTCTCAACTCCGTGGCAAAACAACACGGGTCGATTGGCGTTGTTTGATGCAGGCATCCTTCCCAAAGCTCCGTTGTTGGCCGAATGGACAGCGACAGGATTGTTCCACGAAGCAGGCAAACAATTCGTGTTCATGGCTACAAGAGCAGAACACACATAGAGTCCTGACGATTTGATAGAGATCTCAAAACAGAATAGCGTTCACGTCGAGACACGAAGGTGACCACCATGATTTCATGTCGTAGAGCGATCAATCCAAGTTCTTGCCCTCAAAAGCGAAATTCCCAAATCGCTGCAGCTTTCATTAGCAAACAGTCAATCTTGCCGTCTTTAGAATGAACGCAATTGGCAAAATTGAAGCGAGGAAGTTTAGAATTCAAACGCGCACAGCGCAGAATTGCTCACCGTTGACGCAAAGTCGATATCCTGCAGGACGGATTTTTATCAATTATACTTGCAGTCGCTCACCAAGGTTTGTAATATGCCACAGGCTGTAATGAGAATCAATAAACGTAGCAACATCGATAAATCCCGAAGATCTTTCTAAGCTTTGCAAGGAAGCAATATGATGTCCTTTGATGCTGGCAATGTCGAAGGGCCTGCCAATTCTAAGACAGGAGACATTCGAGATCAATAACAATCGCAGCCAAACCGTCTCGTTGACTGACAGTCTTGAAAAAATCGAATAAAGACTGTTAAATAAGTCCCACCAACTAGAAACAGCCGCGGAGCAAGAACGAGTCTTGTTGATCAAAGTGCGAATAGGAAACGAAGTAGTTCTTTACCACCAGCGAAGGGCGCTGATATGCTTGCGATGGATCATGGCCAAAAGATCCCAGGTCAGGAAAAATAAAATAAATTGCCACGAAGGGACAAATAACCTTCCAGTTACTTGCTTTCCGAATCCACGATCTCCCAGGCTTACATTTTGACAAACAGTGACGAATTCATACAAAATAGAAATGGGGCAACACTGCACTGTGCCTGTCTCACAACAACAAGGACTACAGTGGAAGACCGATCGCTGGTCCTTCTTGCTCAACGGCAATATTGCGCGAAACGCGTGAAAAGGAAGACTGGCGCCCAGTCTGTGCGTCACGTCATTCTAATGGAAAGAAAGAACGCGAAAACAGTTGACGCACTGATGTTTAAACAGTTGAAGGGGCAGTAATCGTTTGTGAGTGCTGGCACCGGAGGCCGAGGAGACAGATTCACAATAGCGTAGTGTCTGTCTCCGGTTAAAAAAGGTTCTCCTACGCACCTTTTGTCAAACTGCAAATAACACCTTCTGTTGGTATTGATTGCAGTCCTCAACAGCCTAGCAGTGCCTCCACATGTGCTTCCATCGTATAAAATAATGTCTTTTTGCACTTCGGGTACAAAATGATGCCTAACTTGTTTGCGTCCCTTGTTTAGAAAATATCACCTTGGAAAATACCACGAATGGTACGTGTAATTCAGAGTAATCTCACTCAAATTTCTGGAATCATCGAATTAAAATCGTGAGTTACCGCTGGCTCCATAAACGCATCGGGAAGCGCCCACATCGAGTTGCTTCCCTGTCTCATATATTTTCTAAAGCTTATTATGGCAATACTATTTTCGCTTTTAAATCAATTAAAAGCTCCCCCTGGATGAATTCTGATCTGAAGTTGCCCACTGTTGCAACTATATACTCTTTGATTATATTTTGATGATAGTATTGCGTGCTGTTTCCCCCGCGCACAACGCTTGTGGGTGTACTGTACGCCTTGCTGTACGCTATCATTTATCGTTACCATGACTGCCAATTGGCTTTGCCCACTACACGCTGCCATAACGACGGACCACCTTCACTATCGCGAACCATGCGCTTAACGAGGTTACTGACGTTGGTGAGCTTTTCTAAATGCGTGCGATTCACAAAGCCAATGTTACAGTCCTTGGTTGAATGGTGATGCTTCATTCCATAGATTTATTTCACCGTTGGTCTTTGAAAGCGAGTTATCAATTTAATCCGCGTATGAACGCATTAGCGCCACACAGCACATCTTTTAGCAACTTGCGTACGCTTGTAGAAGCTCCACACAGGACGTAATACCAAAGCAACATTCCATCTTTGACAAGCAGAATGCAGTGCAAGAATGGAAGCAATATTCTGTCTCAGCAAATATTTGTTCTTTGGTTGGTTTTCAAAATTGGCTCGCTGATTCTTGTCAATTTTGTGTGCAAGTGGTATTGGTTGTTCCAAGCAGAAAACAAACTTAGTCCCAGCAAAGGCTGTAGTTCTGCTTGATTGAACTCCAGATACGGTGTGTTGTTGATTTATCGGCATCACAAAAACTCCTACAGTAGTTTATTTTTTGGAGACGCGGTGCATTTATTATCGGCTGGACCATGTCAGAAGTCCAATGTTGCAGGGTATATACAGGCCAAAGCGCACGTTTTGCTGTTAATTGGCACTCTCCAGTATACACAACTTGTCCTTATATCTTTTAAGTCACGTACATAATTATGCTAACACTTCTTGTGTTTATATGGTCTGCTTAAAACCGACAAATCTACTTCGCCTAAGTTTTCCGTCTTTTTGGGCACATCAGCTCATTGTGAGCTGAGAGAGAGACGTTTTCCAGGCAGCAGTTATAGTGGACAAACACTCACAAAAGTGAAAACTCAAAACAACTCAATAAAGTTTTTTTCAATATATGTTAGTTATGTTATTCATCGGTGATGATCTGGTGACCTATTGAAGCAGGTGGTCGCTTATCGCAGGTGCTGTGAGCAAGTGTGAGATGCACCGCTGACCACCGCTGAAGCCGCTGTACGCCAAGATCAGGTCGAACGAAAACATGACAACATGGCTGCCGCCGGCAAGTCGCTGTTGTCTTCTCTCAGAGACCTTTACTTCCAAGACGTTAACAACACACACGAAACAAAAGGTCAGCCAATGATTTATTGGTGCAGATATACTTATGTTCTAGCATTCTCCGGGGAATGTTTTAACTGACTGAATCAGTAAATGATAAACCGCATAGTTCAGCGATTTCTCTTTTGACTTTTGGAGGTTTTTTCGAAATTCCAGAACGAGATCTCTTTTTAGTTTGGTCTGAAATCGTCTAATGTCTATTTTACAGACAAATTTTGCAAGTTGTGCTGTAGGAAATATTGAAGAGACAGCTGTCTGCTAGGGGTTTCACTTCGAATTATTCTAGTTCTTTCAGCAAGGAATAGGCTAGGCTACTCTGAGTACTCTCCACCATGGACCATAAATTTGTTGTCGTCTTTTTTGTAAATACTAAATTCTAAATTCTTTTTCACGTTTTACTTGCAGATGGTTTTGTTATGGTCCAAAATGAGTCAGTGTGGACGACACTATTTGTGAATAGTTTCTTATTTACCGAAGAGGGTTGTGCAGATGGAGCTGCTGATGCTCACCACGAGGGAGATGACATGTTATTCTTTGTAAGAAGACCAACGGACAACTCAAAGGAAGAGGTTTGCGTTCATGACATGCCAGACTGGAATCTTTGTATTTTGCGCGAAGGAGGACATTTTTCGAAATATTTTGCGCGTTTGTCCTCTCGTTGATTTGACTAAAATCATGCTAAAATGGGCGGTGCAGCCACAATATATTATATAATCAGCTTACAAGAGTTACAAGAAGGATTGCACAGACATAATGCGTTTCCTAGAGGAAAATACATGAGACTGAATAATTTTCTCTAAATCTGTACGTCTACGGATTTGATAGGCCAGGTCGTACAATACATAAAATCCTGCCTGGACTACATGTAGAGCTACTACTTACATTAGCAAGCCCT
The DNA here is from genome assembly GCA_900245855.1 of Calvadosia cruxmelitensis. NCBI lineage: Eukaryota > Metazoa > Cnidaria > Staurozoa > Stauromedusae > Kishinouyeidae > Calvadosia > Calvadosia cruxmelitensis. Next base: position 44,400 of record OFHS01000267.1, read on the forward strand.
GAGCAGTACAGTACAGCTCCTCTTTGCCAAGGAACTCCCTTTAAT
>OFHS01000268.1:0-18372 GCA_900245855.1 Calvadosia cruxmelitensis
TTTACGTTGTAATTATTATATGGATGCATTATCCGTGAGTCATGCTCCGAGAGCTTCTATGTTTTTTCTTTGCAGAACAAAGAATTGAAAGCCAAGCTTGCTGACCTTGAATCCAGTTCGAGATCACGCAACAAGACAACGCTCCAAGCTCTAGAGGCCAAGATTGTTAATCTGGAAGATCAACTGGATGCCGAATCAAAGTATGCAGCATGGCTGTTCAGATTTACAAGTGATTTCACGTTACATAATTTGCCTTGTTGGGAAGTATGTAGATTACGAACGATTAAGCAATCCATGTGTATAGTCAACTGACGGACCTGTTGCTGGTCCCACGACAAGGAAAGATGGCAGAGTTCCGGAGAGTACATATGGCTGTTGATGCCAGATCTCTTACTTCGTGAGATACAGAGCTTACGGTACATGACAGACGGGAATTAGAATAATTATGAGAAGATACGGCAACCTATTGTTACTATCACCCAATTCCATAATGACGACATCAAGGTCTCGCACCCAACCACACATCAGCCACTAAATGTAACACAGTAACAATGCCCTGCTTGTTACTAAACTGGACTCAACTTTTTTACAGAGAACGTGCTCAGCTGAACAAATTAAATCGTCGTTCTGATAAGAAGAACAAAGAGCTTGGTTTGCAAGTTGAAGAAGAGCGCCGCAATGCTGATCAATACAAAGAACAGGTAATGTTTGTCTCTCCCAAATGCTCCTTTGGCATTCTGTTTGATTCTACATTGCTGCTGTGTGATGAAGAACAAAGTGAAATAGTTGATGCTGCTCATGTTTTGCTACATGCATTTTACATCTGTTTCTTTGTTCAGGCTGAGAAGATCAATGCTCGACTTAAACATTTGAAACGACAATTGGATGAGACTGAAGAAGAAGTGACACGTCTCAATGCTTCCAAGAGGAAGATCCAACGGGAACTGGACGAACAGACCGAGTCCAACGAAAGCCTGCAGCGTGAGACAACTCAACTGAGAAACCGAATGAGGTATGCGCCACTCCAGTAGCCTGCGCATTTGCGCAATGTTCACGTCCTTGAAGCTATTTCTTTTGTAATCAGTAAATATTGAGCTGAAGGATATGCCAATGCAACCTTGTGGTGATGCGCAGGGCAGGGCTGGTCTACAAGCACAATTTTCAGTTTGATTTTAGAGATGAGATGCTTGCGAGGTAGTTTGCATGACGCCAGTCCTCCAGTCCTCCACCTTGCTGTTTCGAAGCCATGTACTGTCTGGGAGCCATCAGTGTGGCGGTTTACTTTACAACGATTTTGCTTAATTTGTGTTATTTATTCCCAATGATTGAGAATTTTTTGTTCCCAATTACAGGCGTGGTGGTGCTCCAGCAACTACAGCAGGATCAAGGAGTGCTCGACGCGGTAAAGAGGCTGCTGAAGAGGAAGAAGACGATGCCGAAGACGAGTAGAGAGCCTGGGCAAGAGCCCACAATCTGTCAGACATCATGACACAATTCAATCTCGAGTCATTTATTAATCTACATGTAACATGACATTGCGCTTTTTGTAGCTCGAACTAACCAACTTATTACTCGAATTTCGTCGTAATTTTTGGAATGACCGTTTTGTTTGTTGTAATTCGTCTATTTGACTGTAAGCCTTTTTTGGTTCGCTCATAGTCAATGAACTGCAATGCTGTTTAGTTTGCTTGTCTCTCCAAGTGGACCAGTGCTTTGCTATTCAAATCAATTTGTTGCTGCTACACAAGGACTTGATTTACTGCTTGTCATTCAGTTTATGCGTCCATCTGTACTTAGAGTAATGCAGTTAATGAACGAATCATTGTTATCCTGGTGGGAGAGGGAAGCGTTTGTGCGCCTATTCGGTGGCGTTGCGTTGATGGCTCAGATTTATTTCGATGACTACGACATCGGGTTCAAGAGTAACCAGAACTGAAGTGTCGTGTTGGACTTTTTGTTGGTGGTTGTTTAGAATGCCACATTTAACATGACTTTCGTTTAGAATAACTTGGAATGGAGTCATGTTGAGTTGTAATTTGTAAATAGGTAGTTTCTGTAGTTGGCAGACCAATTAATTTTTCTAGTAGATGGTTACACAATTAAATAACTAGTTACAACCCTGCCATGGAAACTTCCATGATTTGAAAAAGTTGAAATATGGACAAGGTTCATTCGTGCGAATGGCTAGCTTTCCCGCGTAAATCGGCACCACGTGGCGATAAATTAGCCAATCATTAGACAGCAAATATTGCTTGCCCCTCACGAGTCCTGTCCTGTGCCTGAACGTTGTGAGACCAGCAACTGCTGTAAAAGCAGCGACTTTCTTTGGCACTCGTACGATCTTCTTCACAGAGTCTTATTAGCCGAAAGAACTGAAGCATTCCCGTCTCTGCCTGCTCCATTTCCTTTTTTGCCTCGCCACGAAGTCGTCGTTTGAACCTACAGCAAAAGACTGATCAGCCATGGCCTACGAACAGCGCGATGATTACATGCTGCACGAAGAACTAAAAGTCAACGATCCCGAAATGCATAGTCTAATCAAAGAAGAAAAAAATCGTCAGGTTACAGGTTTGGAATTAATATCGTCGGAGAACTTTACAAGCCGTGCTGTCTTGGACGCGTTGGGCTCATGTCTGACTAACAAGTACTCTGAAGGCGTCGTGGGCCTGAGGTACTATGGTGGGAATCAATTTATTGACCAGATTGAGGCGCTCTGCTCTACAAGGGCCCTCGAAGTTTTCAGGTGAGAAACCTTCACTTGGCTGGCAAGATGGTGTGCCTTACGAGCTTGGCTCTTGAATTTTTATGCCTTGATTTTTATAAATGTTATGCTTTTTCAAATTAAGGAATTTTTATGTCAATTTGTGACAAGTCCTATCTTGTGTTTTTTCTCGAAAGCAACACATAAGACCTCCTTTCTTCTACAGTACTTGCAAAAGCCAAGATATAGGACTGCAGTGGTTTGAGGCCAATTTGTTGTCCAACCATTATTGTACAGTATCTGTTAAATTTCATCATCCACTGTTCTCTTGCTTTCAATTAGGCTTGACAAAGAGAAATGGGGTGTCAATGTCCAGCCTCTGTCAGGTTCACCTGCCAATTTCGAAGTTTACACAGGTTTACTGAACCCTCATGATCGCATCATGGGGCTTGACCTTCCGGATGGCGGTCATTTGACACACGGATTCATGTCAGACAAGAAGCGTGTTTCTGCCACATCCATCTATTTTGAATCGATGCCTTACAAGGTAGATCCTGAAACTGGTCTCATTGATTATGATAAACTTGAGATGACAGCAAGGCTATTCCGTCCCAAACTTATCATTTGTGGCGCAAGTGCTTATGCAAGGAACATCGACTATGGAAGATTCCGGAAGCTGACTGATAGCATTGGAGCAATTCTGATGTGTGACATGGCACACGTCAGTGGATTAGTTGCTGGGGGTGTCGTACCATCCCCATTTGAACATTGTGATATTGTCACAACAACGACCCACAAAAGCCTTAGAGGTCCTCGGGCTGGAATGATCTTCTATCGTAAAGGCGTCAAAGGAGAAGACAAGCAGGGAAAACCAATCATGTACAACTATGAAACAAGGATCAATGGGGCCGTGTTCCCGGCATTGCAGGGTGGGCCACACAATAATAACATTGGCGCTCTTGCTGTTGCTTTGAAACAAGCCAATACTGATGAGTTCAAGGCGTATGCTGCCCAGATTGTCAAAAATGCTCAGAGTTTAGCTGCTTTCTTCGTTGGTAAAGGCTATAAAGTTGTCTCTGGTGGTACCGACACACATCACTTTCTGCTTGACCTTCGTCCATGTGGTTTAGATGGTGCAAAGGCTGATCACGTAATGGAGCTTGCAAACATCAGTGGTAAGCCAAGTAACGGGAATGATTAAATTTAATAAAGTAAAAATACATAAAAACACGGTATCAAATTCCTTGTTCAGTACGTAATTGTTATATTCCGAATGTATTTGTTTGAGTAATTGTCGCATCACACAGAGGACGAGGGACTCTGTGTAATGACACGTTGCGTGCTGTCCATCCAGCTTGCAAAGAGTTTGATATTTTTCAAAATACTGAGTCAATTTATACATGCTATAATTATGCAGAATAATTTACAAGACAATAGCAAATGCGAGACTAATTTACATATTGATTGATAGGAAAATGGTCAAGGGAAAGTTTTCTAATGGCACAGTTGGTTATATAGACATGAAATAGAGACTGCCCACAACAGAAGCTGATTTGTTGATGATATGCCAATTCAAAAGATTGTGATTTTTTCAGTGAAGGTTGTCATCAGTGGCCTTAGAACAAGAATCACTGTATACTTAGATCTGGTTGGTTATTCTTTTAATATGACGTGTTTTTAGTGAACAAGAACACATGCCCAGGAGACAAGAGCGCCCTTCGCCCTGGCGGCCTGCGCCTTGGAACACCGGCTCTCACATCAAGAAAGATGATGGAAAAAGACATGCTGGTCGTTGGAAGTCTACTGGAGCAAGCTATTTTGATTGCGAAAGAAATTGAAACAAGCTTCCAGTTAAATGGCAAACCAGTTGTATTCAAGGACTTTGTTGCCAAAATGAATGAGCCAGAGTTAAAAGCAAAAACCAACGATTTGCGAAAGAAAGTGGAAGAATTTGCAACCACATTTCCCATGCCTGGCTACATTAATATTTGAGAATGTAACATTCATACATTTTTTGTAGCTTGTGTTAGCTGTCACTTTGATTTAATGATTGCATGGCCTCCTCCAACGTACTGATGTAATTCTATCATTTTGTGCCTTATTTAATTGCACTGTATTAAATGCAGTAATTGCCCAACCGCGATGACACCAGTGTTCTGAATATGTGGCATTCTTATTTGTAGTTTGCAGATAGCAGCAACACTACGATTCAACTTCGCTTAATGGCACCTAGCAACCATTAAAGACCATCTTAACGTTAGTCTTTGCGATTAAACTGTTCTGAATACAGTGAAACTTGTCTATAATGGTCACCTTTGGGAAGGGAGGAAAATGACCTTTATAGACAGGTGACTTTTCTGTTCCGGTTGTTTTCTATAGAAGGTGCCATTTTGGGGTCATGAAGAATGGCCTTTATAGACAGCTGACCTTTCTGTTCCGGTTGATTTCTATAGAAAGTGTCATTTTGGGGTCATGAAGAGTGGCCTTTATAGACAGGTGGCTGCTGATACAGGTTTGACTGCACTCGTGTTACAAGATCACCTTCCTACGCTCTTCTCTGGATGCTTAGACAGCTCAAAATATTCTAGCTAAATTATGTTGTTTTCGTTGAGCTTTTACGGACAACGATGCTTTATTTGGGTCTCCCGAACAAACAAGGAAATTTGACCCATTATCATATCATGTAATCAAATTACTTGTTCTTCACACTTTCTGTAATCAATTGTTTCGTATTTCGTTTACAATATGGTCTAAATATATACTCATACGTAATCATTTTCTCATGATTTGCAAGAGCAGTCCCAAAAATGCATCATAATCATTGATTCGCATTTTTGGTGAACCGTAATGCTCTTTCACAAAACCGTTAATTAAAATGATGTCGTTTATACGACCATGGAAATACAATAACTATAGTAAAAGGGAAACAAGCAAATACTGTATGACAAAAGGCAAGCGAAATATAAGTCATAATAGCATAAATCCATCTTCACATTACGATTTAGTGATCTTCAAATTCGGCTGATGTTTAGGTTTAACCGACAAAATAAACTATTCTGTTCCCGCCACGTGCTAAATTTCGCGCGTAAAGAACCAGCCTGTCACATGCAGTGCCAGGCTCCTTTATGTGAAGCAGCGGCCGGCTTCAATGTCCGCATGACGGTTTGAAATCTGACAACGGTGAAATGTTTGTTTCCATCGCGCCAGTTCTTGTTATGGGGCTTCATATTACTTCAGCTGAAATGAAATTGGGCTCATTTACTACGTGATGTTGACCTGAAAGTCTTCTGTTGTTACGATTTGTTTCTTTGGCTTACGGCAATGCAGTATTTACCAGATGTCCAAAGGCTTCCAAGCCCACGAGAGCATTGCTCTTTTTTATCGAGACATTGTTTCTGGTAAGTTTTTGCCGAAGGACTATGATGTCTGCCGAGATGTAATTGTATCGATTGCCACCTGACCTGATTCTTTATCCATGTTCAATACAAGAGAGCTTTTCCGGTTCAAATGTTCTATGGTTTTGATTCAACGCGACCGCTTTTTTCTTCGCAATCTTTCAATCTGTGTCTTTCATCGTTCGTTTTTGGTAGGTATTTAAATTGCATCTTACGAAGAGGCTACAAAGGAAACCTCACTACAGATGACGTTTTTAAAGCTACGAAAGACATGACCTCAGAACACACCTGCGAAATCCTTAATGAGTGAGTGATATACGTATCTTTGTGCCTTTTGTGGATGTTTGATGAAAGTAATTTTTATCTGCTACAGTGAAACCTGTCTATAACAGTCACCTCTAAGACCTAAGAAAAATTACCTTTATAGACAGGTGGCCTTTCTATCCAAGTTGATTTCTATAGAAAGTGTCATTTGATGTTATGAAGGTGGCCTTTATACACAGGTGGCCGCTCTATAGAGGTGACCGCTAATACTGTACAGGTTTGACTGTAATCAGTTGTGGACTTGTTGAGTTTAATTTTGCAACTTATAGAAGAACTGCTTGAAATGATGAAGATTATGAAATTTTTAATTAAAACATCAAAATATATTAATAAGTGACCTTTCAAAGCTTCTGCTTAGAAATTATTTTCCATTGTTTCTTTGCTATATTTATATGCAAGTCTATACTTAATTGGAAAAGTGTTTTTTTTGCAGGCTGTATAGTAATTTGTTACAAGTAACTGATTACTTGTAATCTTTACTTTTTAAAGTAATTTTAACTGTAATCCGTTACTTTTTTGATAGAGTAATTTGTAACGGTAATTCGTTACATTTTTCAGCAGTAATTTGTAATCGTTACTATAACTTGTTAGGCATTTTGAAAATTACTTTTCATACTTGCTCAGTTGCTCTTCCTTGAACGAAATCGTTCCGAAACAGTCACAATGCTAGCGTTCACTCCATTCAGTCAAACAGATTGACATCGATTGATGTTATGCTGCATTTAAGTGTGATTTTTTAGCAGTAATCACAAAAATGCTCTTCGATTTCATGACAAAATGTGCCTTTTAAAGGTTCGTTGCGAAAAGAATGTCCTTCCTTGTAAAAGTAATTTTAAAAGGAATTTGTAACGATTACTTTTGAAACCAGTGTAATTTGTAATTGTAATTCGTTACATTTTTCTATAAGTAATTTGTAATTGTAATCCGTTACTTTTAACGACAGTAACTTGTAATTGTAATTCGTTGCAAATAAAAAGTAATCTATACAGCACTGTTTTTTTGGATGACCGATTTGCATCATTTCAATATGCACCAATGTTCACATAGTCACAGGCCACATGTCTTTAAGAAGTGACCTTTTAATAAGCCTTTAAACCTTGAGAACATGTGTCTTGAGAGGCCATCTGTGGTCACAGACCGTTTTTCATTGGTTCCATGCAGAGCTGGGTCGATTGTGAATTTGACACTATCAATTAATGTTATCTATTTACCTTGGATTAATTGACCGAAATAATCAATAAACTATCAATGCATCGGACCATACAGAGGCCGTTTGTTCCTTGTCCTATTGTCGTAGTTTGCCTTTGTAAAGTCATGGTAATTATCTTCTGGTTCCGTGATGTCTTTGTTTTATGCACTTTTGTCTGCTCTTTAATGAGCGAGAAGGTGATCCTAAACTGAATAATGGTGTCTAGTCCTTTGAAAGGCATCAATAGAAGCACATCTTTTGTGATATCCATGAAACAATGGTTGAACCGGACAATCAATTGACAAAAAGCAATCAATTAATTGATAAATGGATGCATCCGACCCAGCTCTTAGTTCCTTGGTTGATTGTTCATTGAGATAAGTTTGACTGTAATTCTATGCAATTAAATTATATTTGTGTGCTCACAATTTGCTATCATGCAAGTTTTTGTCCACGAATAAGCCTAGTGGCTGTAAAATTACTTATGCATCAGTAATTAATTAATACCAAAATTACTTGGATAGGAGAGTAATTCATTCCTAGTGTCACATCCACGTAATCCTGAGAGGACAACAATGAAGGGTTGCTAGATATAAAAGGTTTTTTGCAACATGATATCCTCATCACGGTTGGCTTGTAATTCGAGGTCAACGACATTCAATAAAGCTTCAGCAGTCAGATTGCAGCTCACAAAGCCAAAAGAAATTCAACGAGACAGTTAATTATCCAAAGCATGAGTACAATAGCTTTTTCGTGGAACAAATGGCTAAATCTTGCAACGTCAAGGCATCTGGACAAGGACTCAAAGAAATCTTCATTGATAACGAGGCGGTGAATGACACGGTGCTGAACGGTGAATGTGAGCAGTTATTCCTTCAAATCACACCTCTCCACGAACTATCAAATCAAGCTATTGTTACGGGGCAAAATAAATCCGACACCAAATACACATGATCTGGTCTTGTTGTCGTGGAATCGCCATGACTAACACAGGTCTAAAGCAACACAATAATATACAATAGTAATTTGTAATTCACTGTTTTGAAGAAGTGATGTGTTACTCAAAAAGTAATTAATTACCAATCCACTACTTTTTAAGAAAAATTAATTAACTACCAGTCAAAATTACTGAAAAAGTATATATATATATAATTATATATTTGGACGGTGCAGTGAACAAATTAGTTGAACTTCCCGTTTCCCCTCCTTTTTACAACATTTAGACACATAGATTTATACAGCGTACAATTATGCACAACGGAAAAACTCGAACTACCAAAATCACACTAAAAAAATAATGAGTATGAGTAACGTGTTACCTTTGTAACAAGTATTTACAGCCCTGAGGCCTACTGGGTTTGACTGGCAGTTAACAACTCGATTTCTTCACCAGAAAGCTAATCAATTCGCTCGTGCTTGTAGGCAATGGAAGCAACAGTCATCAAAAGCAAAGCCAAGTCTTTTTTCCGCACTTTTAAAGACTCACTGGAGGACATTTTTGATAGCTTTCATGATCGTCAGCTTTGAGGTGAGGCCAAGTGTAATGTTGACCATGGGAAATACAATAAACAATGAACACTGCGGCCTATATCCAAATCATTTATATGCTAAACTCATTTATTTGTACTTTGAGTACTACGTTACATTTCCAAGTTAGATTAAACTCACACCACAAATAGTAAGTTGTTTCGGACTTTCGGTGTCCGAACCATATTTATTGTAATTCCAAGCCTGATGTTGCGTGTGATTTGCAGTCAACGCACAGATTCTGGTAAAGCAAATGTCCCAGGATCTCGCAGGCAGTAACAGAGGCGAGGAACTGCTGCTCAAAGACCACCATCGAGGTCATGTGCTTGCCAATGAGATTGGCAGCAAGAACCAGCTGTCTGATGACATACCACACCAATTATGACACAATGAAATTAGCCTTGATTACAACCCCAAATCGCGTTAGCACTATGGTATCATGGCACCACTGCAAGGAGGTCTGAGGATCATTCGAAAACAGTTTTTCTATTTTTGTCGTTGCGAGGATTCACATATTTTTTTGCCGTAGAACATGCTACTACCAACTCAAATCTCAGTTGTGTAGGCGAAAACCAAACTGTTTTTTCTCTAACTTAATTTTATGACCCAGACCTTCTGGCGGATTGTAGCCTATGCCTGATTACTTGGACGAGGATTTGTGGCATTTGTAAATCCTAGCCTTCTCCTGTTTTATGATTTTGATTGGTTTGTTCCTGAAGGAAGCTGCACGGATGGCTATTCCATTTTTCATTGGATGGTTGATTGAGAGCTTTCAAGAAGGCGGCAACAGGAAAGACTCATACATTTACGCGGGTGGCATTGCGGGATGCACGGTCATCACAGTTATATCTCATCATCCTTACTTCTTTCTTATCTTAACGATCGGTTTACGTATGAGAGCCGCCCTCACGGCCATGATCTATCACAAGGTAACAGATCACTAATGTTTATGATTGATTTTCTGTTGTATCTGTAGTCTGAGTAGCAACTCTGTGTCGATCAGTAGTGTGATTATACTAACATGTCACATAGATTAACACTTGTTCTCACTTAAGAGTGATGTATCACGGCAGAGCCATCGCCCCATTCTGTGTGACTGTACACTACCATTTCACAGGCTGTGTTAGATGGATGGAAAGAAGGCACTGCCGTACTAACTTTGCTTTGTTATGCAACTTAGATGAGTAGGTGACAATGGAGTTGCTTCTGCTCCTTTGACAGTTTGAAGGACCACTGTACCCTTTGTTAAATTGAAATTTTACTAAACTCAAACTGACAGTCTGGATCTGTCAACTTACAAATTTCTATACTTATCAACATGGATACTTTGTCAAATTTCTAATGCTACGCTCAGCAAAGTCATCGGCTCATCACCATGAAGCTGGTCCCGATGCAAGTAACCCGACACTTATCCCTACATAGACATAAATCATAGATAAATGCTGAACTATCATCTTCTTTGATGTTCAGCTATGACGAAACTATCACAATGTCCATGCAGCCATGCCTCATAACTAATTAAATATCAAACTTTTGCTTGATAATATTATGTTGTATTTTTGTTTCACGGTGGTGTTGTTGTTGTTGTTGTTGTTGTTAGGTTTTGCGACTCAGGTGTTCAGCCTTGATGACAACATCAACTGGACAGATTGTCAATTTGGTATCGACTGACGTTGAACGGGTCCAGCAGGTAAATCAATTGATTCCTATTTTGGTCAATTGATTCAAATATATTGTTGGTGTGATGAAGCTATTGACTGTAACTAAACTTTATTGACAAGCGTTTGCCCGATTGTTTGTTTACGCTAGTTTGATTATACCTTCTGCCTTTGCTGCAATTAATGAATACATAGTATTTGTTTAGTTAAGCTCATCATCGTTTGTTTTTATTGATGTCCATTTAAAGCATAATTCAGTACTGACCTGAAGTGATTTATGTACAGTATAACTCGGTTAATATCACCTCGGATAATATCACGTCTCGGTTATTATCACGGAAAATGATATTCCACTGGCCAGTCCCTAAGCTTTTCTCTTATTCTACTCGGTTAATATCACCTCGGATATTGTCGCATCTCTGTTATTATCACGGATTTCTAAAGGATTTTTATGTTTACACTCGCTTATTGTCACGCTTTCCGTGATTTGTTGCCTTGTTTGAATTTATAGGCACCGTAATTGTCGTGAAAGGAAAGTTGATGAAGTGTTTTTCATTGTGTTTGCCTCATCGAGCGTGACAAATCAAAGAAAATTAAGTCTTGTGTAGCTAAAATCTCTACATAATAGCTCTGTTTGATGTTGATACAGAGTTTGCTGTCCTATGGCCCACCATTTGCTATTGTTTGAGCCCCTTCAGCAAAGTTAGAGGTCTGAGTTTGAGACTCGGTTATTGTCACCACTCGGATAATATTACGTTTTACGACTTTCCTGAGGGTAACCGAGTTACACTGTATGATGCATTTGAAATCTTTTAAATTGATTGCATGGACGCATTGTTTGTTCATTGCAGATGGTCATGTTTGCCGTGTATTTGTTCATTGCTCCAATGCAGTTAATTGTGGGCATGGTACTTCTATGGCAATCTATTGACGCCTCTATCTTAGCTGGATTTGGTGTTCTTGTCCTGTTGATGCCATCTCAAGGGATTTTATCGCGTGTATTTGTTAGCCTGAGGTGAGTTAGTTCGCATACAGTGGCATCGGGTGAGCCTTCATGTCTTTTCAACATATCAAGCAACATCATCATCATCATCCTTTAATCAGGAATCCAATCAGATACAGGTGGCAAAAACTCGAGAAGCATAGAAAACAGGACAATGAAAATTGCATGACAACGTGAAAATTTGTCCTGAAAGTTTGTCCTGGCATTGTGGAATTACTAGCAGTAATAAACAGCATCCTAATAACACAACACATTGATTAAAGCTGCTATTACCTCCAATTGCCTTTGCACTCTTACACCCAGGTCAAACAGGCAGATTTCAGGCGAATCGAATACAATTCAATTAAATCCGCTCCAAGAGCGAACTCAATTCTCTTTTGCATCAAACGGGTGGATATAAATTAGTTGTGGGTGTTTTTACACCAATCACAGCTGGAATTCACTTTAGTTTGAATGATCAAATTAACCTGATGCACCTGAATTGTTTCATTTTTGCTCTTTTTCTGTTCTGAGGCGTAAGATTGTCAAGTTGACAGATGAGCGTGTGAAGATCATGAGTGAGCTGATCTCTGGGATGCGAGTCATCAAAATGTACGCATGGGAAGAGTCATTTGAAAAAGTCATCAGCCGTTTGAGAAAGTAGGTTTGCAGAGTGACCAAACATTCTGTTGATACTTAAACCTTCAAGAAATGAGTCCATCATTTTGTATTAAATTTGTTCAGATTTTATTTTATTTCAGCTCTAGATTCTGTTTATTTTCTACAGTTTAAACTGTTGTATTTGCAGAAAGGAAATTTCCAAGATTGCTTCTGTATCAAACATTCGTGCCACAAATCACGCCTTTATGGTGTCAATTCCATACATTGCTGGACTGGCGTCGTTTCTTGTTTATTACTACCTTGACAAGCAACTCACTCAGAGAAAAGTGTTTACCGTGATGACCATGTTTCAGACGCTGCGAGTCGCCCTTTTGATCTTTTTCCCCAACACTGTTCAACAGCTGAGCGAGGGCTACGTCTCCGTTAGAAGAATCCAGGTATGAATGCAGCAACCACATACACATTGGTCAAGTGTGGCAATAGGGTCTATCTTACCAATTTCAATTTGAATGATGCCATCTCCAGTATCACAAGATGTGTAAAAGGCGAGGAATATTTTGCACAAAATTGTGACTCAAACCCACTTCCCACGTGCCTTGCTGATTAGACCATTGCCATTGTCATCCGCCAGCACAAGCACACAGAGCAAGTGCTTCCTTTTATGTCATATCTTGATAACGTCGTGACAGAGCCAAAACCACAGTGTCAGCAAGCACTGTCGCAAGGGTCACCATTGTCTTTTAATATCATGGCTAGCTGTTGAAGTAGTTACCACTTATAACCATTGTAGGTCTAGCTCTTTCAAATTTATAGAAATCTAACTGCATAAGCAAAACAAAATTACTCTGCGGAAATGTCCTGGCCGCTTACGAATGTAGAAATCAAACCCAAAGCATGTTAGTTGTAGAATAGACATAACAAAATAATATTTCCCTGAAAGTGTGAAAATCTGGAAACTGCTTTCTGCCTTTGTGATTGCTAGCTTTCAGGCAAGTATAGTTCCTTCAGTGACTTGATACATCTAGCTATGTTTTGCGTAGCAATTTTGTTGTTTCTCAATTATTTTAATGTAGAAATTCCTCTTGATGGACGAAATGGCACCGCAGTCTGTCACTCACACGCAAGACCCCACCTGTGATGCTGTCGTCAATGCTGATAATTTTTGTGCAGCGTGGAATGACGTAAGCATACGTTGTACCATATTTATTAATAACGTTTAGTTTCTGATAATCCAACTGATCATTGAGGTACAGTCAAACCGGTATTATCTGCCACCTCTATATAGCAGCCACCTGTGTATAAAGGTCATTTTCCTCAGGTCCCAGGGGTGACCATTACAGACAGGTTTCACGGTACATTATGAATCACTATATTTGCTATCTTATTTTCAGAAATTACTTTTTAAATGTATTGAATTGTTTCTTCTGTTGAACATTAAGAAGGAGAAATATTGAAGGAGTTTGTGCCGATGTCTGTCATTCTGTTAGCGCTCACCATCAGAGAGATGCTACTCAGACTATTGTTGATTCTCGAGATGCAGCTCAGAACCAGGAACAATGATGTGACCTCTACCATGATATCATACATACGGCTTCAATTGGGATCACATGATCCTGCTATCAGTTAGTTAATTAATTAGCTAGTTAGTTATTTGAGGTACGGTGAAATCTGCCTATAATGGTCACCTTTGGAACCTGAGGAAAATGACCTTTATTCACAGGTGGCTGCTATATAGATGTGACCGCAGCGCTAATACAAGTTTAACTGTAGTACTGTGATGATAATGAATTTTAGTTAAACTTTTCGAACCATTTTTTTAAATTAATTGATGATTGATTAATTGCTAATCATGCAAGATAATGCCTCTTTAAGTAAACAAGGTCATAACTTTTAAGAACGCTTTTGGTGGATCTTTTTTAATTTTATCTCTAGAGCGGCGAGCCAACGCTACGGGACATTTCGTTTCAAGTTACTTCAAAAGTAAGATCTTACAAATGAGTGGCCATGCTTGTATTGGTGTCATCAAATTGTGTCAATCTGCCTATTTTCAATGTGTATTTTTTCTTTTGTCTGACAGGAATCATTGTTAATGATTACCGGTCCAGTTGGTGCTGGCAAGGTAAGATGTTCAATGAACCATCAGTGATTGTGTTTTTCTTTGCGAAAGAAGACTCATTGTCCATGAGCTAATTTACTTATGGGATGACTACATCGCCTTTCTGTTGCAATGGATAATTCTTGATGACGTGTAAAGTGATCTAGCTTCTGACAGTTGAATTTCTCTTTGTCAATAAGACATCCATCCTCCTGGCCATACTCAAAGAGCTTCCCATTTATGAAGGTAACATTGGCGTCAACGGAAAGATTGCATACGCCCCACAGTTGCCATGGATCTACAGTGGCACTGTCAAGCAGAACATCTTGTTTGGACGTGAATACAATGAAAAGAGATACCATGATGTCATCCAAGCCTGCTCATTAGTGGAGGTGAGAAAGCCAGACTTTCGTTTTGCTGCACCATCTTGCTTAGATCATTGCTCGATTATTTATTATTTATTATTGTTTGTGTGTTCAAATGGTAAGGAGAACTGTCAGTAGCAGCCATATTAGAAAATTTATAAAACTGGCCTATATAGACAGGTGGCTGTGTAATGTAGATTTATTTATTTAAAATTCTTGTTTACGATGGACAATCAAAGTGGCCAATGCAGACGATTGGATGCTCAATGGAGATCTTGGTTGTCAAGTGTCTGAACATCAGCAACATAAATCTAACCTTAATTACATCATGGAACTGCCTGTTGTTATTTTTTCATTGCCTCCGTGATTCGAACTTTGACTCATTTGTCAGGACCTAGCTGAATTCCACGCTGGTGACAGCACATTGGTTGGCGAGCGAGGGGTATCCCTCAGTGGTGGACAGAAGGCGCGCATTGGTTTGGCAAGGTACTGTACATTTTTTATGATGGCTGAATGACGCTGCCACAAGTACAATCACAGTGTACTATATATTAAAGTGATAGGCCTACATTGTATAATGCAGTGTTTCCTGTGGCGTCTCCTGACAGGGCAATCTACTCAGATGCAGACGTCTTTCTTCTTGATGATCCACTCAGTGCTGTTGATGCCAAAGTGGGAATGCAGCTCTTTAAACGGTAGGTAACATGACTCTCCATCATATTAAGCGCTGCTGCCTCTTTGGCAATTGTAATTAAGTAAGAAATTTCACTGATTGGTATGCTTTGATTTTTTACATAATTGTTTACTGACATCGGACATGCAAAAATAACCTATTTCATTGTATTTGCAAAAATGAAACATATTTTGTTGTTTGCCTGACTAGCTCTACGAAATGGCTTTATTAGTTATGCAATATTGAGATGTGCTTTGTAGGAGTATTGCCTATGGTAGGTTGTGTGTGTACCTAAATCGCCCCTTGTAATTCGTAAATTGTAGAGCAGCATTTTTCTGTAAGTCTATCTGTAACAATCATATTTGCCCTTCTGCTTGCAATCATTGCGGTTGTAATCTTGTTGGAAGTCATTTCTTCCTTGGTTGTTTGTGTAATAAAGACATCGAGTTGACTCTCACTCTCGGGTTGTACTCGTAAGTACACGAGCCATGAAAAGTGTCTGTCTTATGAACAATCCTCTTTCAAAACTCAAAGGAAGAAATCGTAGAACATTTACACCAATGACTATAAGTATGTAGTTTTAAGTTATTTATTTGTCTCTCTCGGAGAAGTACTTACTGTAGTAGTAAATACTTAATTAAGGAAATCTGTTGCATTTTTTCATGTTTCGATGTGTTTACCTCATGCACATTATGTCTTTGTTTTAGTAGCATTAATGGGTTTTTGTCTGACAAACTACGTATCCTGGTGACTCATCAAATCCAATTCCTCAGCTATGCATCGACAGTGGTTTGCATGAAAGAGGTTAGACACCTGTGGCTGGACGTTGTCTGCCGGTACCAAATATGTTTTCTTATTGCTTTAAATGCAAATATTTGAGGTCAATACATCTCAAACACATACTGACAGCTATCCTAGTAATTACAATTTGATTTTTTCAAAGTAGTGTAATCTATTGTAATAGACATTTTACAAAAGGATTATCAAAACAACAGTTTAAATAAAATAAATGCTAAAAATAAAAATGTAATCATGCGAAGGTTATTAGATTATTATAAAAAATTAATTAAGAATCTGTGATACACGTCCATGATGGTTGGTCTGGTTGGAATGCTATATTGCCTGCTTGGTTTCACTATAATTGTTTGTGCTTTCAGGCTAGTTCATTGTTGCCTTGACTATATCATGATCTATGCTCTTGAATTTCTACATCCAAATTGGTAATAATTGCTGACGTGTTCCTTCTGCTCTTCAGGGGCAGGTATGTGCACAAGGGACGTACTCTTCACTGGAGGAGCAAGGCCTTGATTTGCTTTCACTGGTGTCTCACGATCATTCGACCAAGAGCCCAGATGGCGACAGTGCAATTGTCAGTGAAGATGGTGTAACACTGTCCTACCAGCAGCCGCAGCGTCAGATAAGCCTAGCTCGGTCTTTTCATTCAACGGGACCTCGTCGTTCCATCTCGCTTTGTAGCGAGAATTCCGGTTATGACCCTGACCATCTTGACATTGATGACATTCTGCCTATGCAAAAGGTAACTATAGCTTGAGAATAAACCTTTTTGTAGTAATGGTTCTAATCTGCATTACGTTTCACTTAGTTGCTTCTAACTCAGTCAGCATCTCATCTGGCAATTTGAAATTGTGTTGTCGTCCAATAATCTAGGTGTAGTAAGTTTTGAAAATCATGCACTGCATTTTTGATCTTAAAATTGCTCACGCCCTTGAAACGTGTATGATGTCTGAATGTTTACAAATACAGTGAAAGCTGTCTATAACTATCACCTTTGGGACCTGAGAAAAATGACCTTTATAGACAGGTGACCTTTCTGTCCAGGTTCATTTCTATAGAAAGTGTCATTGTGGGGTTATGAAGAGTGGCCTTTATACACAGGTGGCTGCTCTATAGAGGTGGCTGCTAATACAGGTTTGACTGTACCCTCCAAAGGGTAACTCCACTGTACTATGTTAATTATGATCTTAGCATAAGGTCATTGAAAGGTGAGGAATACGCGAGTGAATACAAGGTATCTCCGTAAACATGTGTATTCAATACGACGGGTAGGCTCTACTGATAAAGGGACAAAGCCCTGTGATTATATCTAGCAGATCTATAATTGCTCTGCCGTGGGTGCGTGCCATGTAATGACGGAATTATAATTATCTCAACATGTCAATAGCTCAAATGAGTGTAAACATGCATTGAACTAATGAGATGGCGTGATACTGTTCTGATGGAAACTGACATTGTGCTGCTCCTTTGACAAACTGCCATCATGCAATCACATTCCCAGTGCGTTGGATGAGAGAAAAGAGTAAATAAATTTTAAGATGTATTCGAAAGAACATATTTCCATGTAAAATTATATGGAATTTTATCTAGCATTTTGAAATTTTGTGAAGGATACTGAGATAGGCAAACTATAATGTCGTGGTCCGATTAACCCGAGTGAATTGTAGGCCTACTTCTTTGACCCACCTCGTAATGAACCTGTGTAGCCTATTTCTGAATTTCTGGCTGCCATCGTAATGTCATAAAGTCCTCGTTGCTGTGGCATATGGCCAATTGAAATAGTCTCCCTCAGGCGGTTTCATTTATATCAATNAATTTGTGTTTGTTTTCTTTTGCATATTAGTGTGTCTATTTACTTTAATCGTTTTCTATTTTGTCATTTATTGATGTTTGTCAATCTCAATTCATTCATGTGTCACTTTGTGCCAAGGCATCTTTCTCCATTCCATGTTTGTCAGGTTCCACCTTTTTGGTTTTGTTTTAATTCACAGGAAGTTAATGATGTGTTTGATGATTCACCTAACCTTGTAAGCAAAGCCTTTCTCAA
>OFHS01000268.1:18391-34236 GCA_900245855.1 Calvadosia cruxmelitensis
AGGGCAAGGAGGAGGTCCAACGTGGCAATGTTGCAATCCGTGTTTACGTCAGATACTTCATTGCGGCCGCTGGAGTCATTGGTAGCATGCTATTGATGTTGCTTGCTGTGGCTGGCCAAGTAAGTAGATTCACGGCAAACCATGCAGAGAGGGTATACCTACTTTTAAAACCACTGCAGACAGATGTTTCCACTGTTACTGAGGGTTTTCTGTTTTGTTGTTTTAGGCTAGTCTCTTTGCCATTGACTTATGGTTGGCAATGTGGTAAGCAACTAAAGGCTATTCCTTTTGATAGTTCTTCTGAGTTTGCATGCAAAGGAGCAATTATTTACTGCTCTTTGTCCAGTGCCGTCTCATCTAGTAGCCACTCAAAGCATGTATTTTTGCCATCAGTCTGGGTGAAGCCCTTTCCATGCAAAGATTGCTCTCAACAATCTCTTGTACAGTACTTTGAGAAATAAAATTACCTCCAGAATGCCACTAGATTGAGTAGCCCCATTTGCTGGCTTTGAACATAAGCAAATTGTTTTCTGATATGTACATTGGCGGACCATCTAACAAAGTCGTAAGTTACCCCTCCGTAAGACCCCTATTCAATATCTCTATCTAAGGTCCTTTAGTTGTTCAATGCCTTGCTCTATAATTCTTTTGTTTTCTCTTCCACACTTTCTGTTGTTGACTTCCTTTTCTTTAAGATGTTTAATTGTCACCTTTCTTTACCCCTAAAGGTCGAAAGGGGAAGAAAAGTATGCCGTTCATGGCAAGAATACGACTGTTAAATTCTACAACTCTGACAATCGTAACACCAATGTCTACATTTTCATTGGATTGACTGTTGGCGCTTTGATCGTTTGTACGGTTCGATCTGTGACATTCTACAAGGTCTTTCTCAATGCAAGTGGAAGACTTCATAATCAGATGATGTCTGCTGTTCTCAAGGCACCAATTTACTTCTTCGATTCCAACCCTGTGGGTCAGTACCATACATTAGCATCTGCAGTACAATATATGGAGCTAGCTAGCTGCAACGTCATTCACAACTGTCTACTTCTTTATATTGTTTTATCTTAGGTCGCATTCTAAACCGTTTCTCGAAGGATATATTTTTCATGGACGACGAACTGCCATGGACCTTCTTCGATTTCTTTCAGGTTTGGTTTCAATTTAATATCAGTTCTAATTCTGACAGGGCTAAAGCAGAAATCTATAGTCCTATTCTAAAATACTTCTGTTTACAGGGTATTGTGGACTAGTTTTTTGATAACTTGACGTGTTTGGTGATAGTGCTGTTTATGGTAAATACAGTGAAACGTGTCTATATTGGTCACCTTAATTTAGGACCTAAGGAAATTGTTTTTTTTAGACATGCGGCCTTTCTGTCCAAGTTGATTTCTATAGAAAGTGTCATTTTGGTGTTATGAAGAGTGGCCTTTATACACAGGTGGCTGCTCTATAGAGGTGGCCACTATACAGGTCTGACTGTAGTAGGCTCAATATGTTTCTAGAACAAGCTAAAGTCAATATTGCCTCCAACGATGCTACATATTTTCAATGTTTAGTTAGTAACCTTCAATGTGGTTGTTCTGGCGACGACACACAGAGAATAGTTGTCATAATACTATAGCTGGGCAATGGACTGTAGCTTGTTTAGACTTCAAGAACGACTTCGATTGTTAAATAACTTGCTGCCAACACAATTATTCAAATAACAGCAGTTAACTCAATTCAACAAATGTTTAACAATAAAATGTTCATACGCTCTCTTTGACAATGATTCCTCAGTCTCGACAAGACTGCCTTGATTGCTTTTAACGTCTTTGCAACTCCAAGGTTGACGCAGGAATGTTTACAAATTCGTTCTTAATCAATATATACTAAATGCTAATGTGGCGATTTGCCTCGTTTTCATTATATCAGTAAATCATAGTTACTTTTCGTCGCTCCAGTGGTAACAATAATTTCCTGTCGATGCCAAGATAAGATCCCTAGTCGCCATGATGCAATTTTTACTGTTTCTGTCTTGTTGAATATTCCAATTATTCAATGTTCTGTTGATTTTGTTTGGGTTTTAGTTGATGTTAGTTCTGTTGACCGTTTTGGTAATCAACATCTATAACGTCCCTTACATCGTCTTGATCGTTCTTCCAATCGTCGTACTCTTCAGCATTCTCAGGGAATATTTTGTGAGGACATCGCGTGATGTGAAACGAATCGAAGCTATATGTGAGTATGCAGTAGCCAATAATGAGCTCCCATGTTCAGGCTGAGACTTTTGTTAAATGGAGGGATGCATGTAACATCTTGGAAATAGTAATCTGAGAGTAAAATTAAGGACGTGAATGTGAATCTCAATCATATTGCTGCTGTTGACAAGGGCTCTTTAGCAGAAATAAATGGAATACATACATGATTAACACTCATTGCTTTGAGGTTTAACTGCATAAAGGCATGATGGTTTTCACTTACGTTTAACTGTCCAAAGGCAGCCTTCCACCTGAGCTTCAAAATGACTATCTATCTCAATGATCTATCAGTGAATGATTGATTTGAAATTGCTTGTGTTGGCTTACATGGTGTCTTATTGCATTGTTTTAGCACGCGGTCCATTATATTCCCACGTCTCTGCAACACTGCAAGGCCTCACTTGCATTCGTGCCTACCACTACGAGAATGAGGCCATTGATCAGATGTACGCCTGTCAGGATTACCAGACCGAAGGATGGTTCCTTTATTTGGAGGCATCCCGGTGGTTTGGTCAACGCCTCGACGTGCTCAGTGGCATTTTTATTATTTGCAGTTGTTTTGCTCCTATCGTCATCAGCTCATTCACAAGTGAGTGACTTCATCTTGTGTGGCAATCCATTGTTGATTGTATTGATGAAGACAAACCTGTCTTGTGTGTCCGTCGGAGATGCTGATCAAATGTGGCTATTGAAGCACGTCAGTGATTTGTACAGTCAAATCTGTATTAGCGGCCACTTCTGTAGAGCAGCCATCTGCGTATGAAGACCACTTTTCGTAATCCGAATGACACTTTCTATAGAAATCAACCTGGACAGAAAGCCCACCTGTCTATAAAGGTCATTTCCCTTACGTCCCAAAGGTGACCATTCAAGGCATTTTAGACAGGTTTCACTGTACTCTGTCCTTTGTGTTATTTTAGCCATTGATGGATCGTTGATTGGTGTCTCTCTGATGTACACCATCATGTTGAATGGACTCTTCCAGTGGGCAGTCCGCCAAAGCACACATGTTGAAAACCTGGTACGTTTCAACAAGAACATTGTCAACTATCATGTACTTAACATTGACCTATTCATGGACCAAAATGAATGTTACGTTGCTCCTAGAACTTAACGTATAGTCATCATAGAATAATGCTGCCCAACAGACAATGCCACTGATCAATCGCTGACTGCATCTTTTTCTTGATTATTTGTTGTTAAGCAGAGTTTTTTCTTTTCTTTTTTTTCAATTAAAATGAATCTTATGATTTGGAAAAAATCTATATACATATTGAAACTAAAAACTAATTAACATGCTAAAATTAGAACTACTTAAAACATTAAATATTAAAAATCTCATTTAACTTTTCAGAGCAGAGATTATTCTCAATCTCTTCATCCGTGGTAGCCTAGAGTGGGAATCCAACTTCATTGCAGTGTAGGAAGCAGTAGCTCAGGATTGTTAGTTTGATTGGTTGTGCTGTGATGTATCTTCGTCATCTGTCATTTGCCATGACTGTCAATTGTAAGTTGATGCATGTAGATTGCGAGCGTCTTAAATAGACTATTAGTGTGAGTAACGCAATATCAAAAACAACCATCATAGACTTGCTTATCTGAGACCAACCATGGTTTGATGACAGTACAATCAAACCTGTATTAGCAGCCACCTCTATAGAGCAGCCACCTGTGTATAAAGGCCACTCTTCATAATCCAAAAATGAAACTTTCCATAGAAATCAACCAGGATAGAAAGACCACATGTCCATAAGGTTATTTTTCTCAGACCCCAGAGGTGACCGTTATAAACAGGTTTCACTTCACTCAACTATGTGCGTACTGGAATCAAAGGTTCTACTGCAGCATCATGGTGACTGTCTGATGGGACCATTGTGAAGTAATCAGTTGTCTCCAGTTGAGAATGCAAGTTCTTTGTCTTTTTGTAGATGACTTCGGTTGAACGCGTGTGTGAGTACGCTGATCTTCTACCAGAAGACGACCAGCCCACTTCTGTGGAGCTTTCACCAAACTGGCCTCATTACGGATTGATCACAGCTGAAAAGGCCTCATTTACATACCACGAGTCTATGCCTCCGGTGCTGAAGAATTTGTATTTCTGTTTGAGAGCCAACGAAAAGGTGATAAGTAATTTAAGTTCAGCATCGAATTACCTTGATCTGTTTGTCTGTCTGTCCGTTTGTTTGTTTGTTTGTTTGCTTGCTTGTTTGCTTGTTTGCTTGTTCGTTTGTAAGATAAGCAGTTCGACTGACAAACAGACGGACAGATAGACAGAATAATTCAGAAGCTTACACAAAATGTTGTAATCTTATCCTACAGTATGTGTGTTTGATACTTGACTGCTGTAAGTATCCAACCGGTCCCCAGCAATGACCTGTATTAAGAGACCACGTTCATTGGTTCTTTGGATGGTCGCTTAAGACAGGTTGAACTCTAACGTGCAATTTGAAGCATTTAGTTTCTAGGTTCCTTTTGATTGATTATTACAATAAGAATAACATACAATGCAATGAATTAATTCCTTTAGTTTACTGCCAGTTGCGCTTTTGTCGTGTTATTTCTCCTATATTCTCTATCCATTTGAGCTCTGTTTCTTGCCTGATTCAAGCCAGTCGTTCATTGTATTACACCTGTTTATAGCGGTCACCTCTGGGACTTGAGCAGAATAGCTTTATAGACAGGTGGCCTTTCTGTCCAGGTTTGGCCTTTATACACAAGTGGCTGCTCTATAGAGGTTTGACTGTACGTTGTATCGTTTCTGTGCCTTATTTATGACACGATGTGCCTTTCTTCAACCTGCTTTATTACAACCTCCTTCAATAGGTTTTAGTGTGGCTAAGTAGTTTCTACTGTCATTGGTTGTAACACGTTGTAGAGATGACGCTCCACTGTGATGCTTATTTCTGTAGGTTGGCATCGTTGGTCGAACTGGCGCTGGAAAATCGTCGCTCCTCTCCATGCTCTTTCGTATGGCCAACATCACGGGTTGTATTCGAATTGACGGTATCAGCATCCATGACTTGAGCCTGCGTGACCTGCGAAGACGCATTTCAGTCATTCCTCAGGCAAGTACAACTTCCTGTGATGTCAGTCATGTGTGTACTTATGACATGATGTAGTAATGTCACCTGAGACAACGGAGTGACGTCATAGATGGTGTTTACGTTTTCACTCGACATTTTAGGATGCTGCCGTTTTGGCATGATTATTTCGCTTGAAGGACCACTGCTAGTTCTGATGTTAAATATGTGCTTCATGGGGTGTCTCTTTCTGTCGCTGATTCCATCTCGTGTTTTTGTGTGTAGGATCCAGTGCTATTTAGTGGCAGTTTGCGCTACAATTTGGATCCGTTTCAAGATTATTCAGATGCAGAGATTTGGGATGCCTTAGACGAGGTGGGTTTTCCATGAATTAATGCTGTCGATTCTGGGAGGGACATATTCAGGAGATTGGGGATGGGGGCATTGGCCCCTGTTCCCCTTTGCGAGAGGGTCAGCTCGTACCCCTACTGTGGAAGTGTGGATACGCCACTGGCTGCAGTCAACTGTCTCTGGCGTCTTCACCTGAACAGGCGCACCAACAATGCTTCTTATGCAGAAGTTATAGTCACACGCAATGTCACAAAGTTTGAAATATGAAGGCTTTGGATGGTTATTGTGTGTTTAATTCTTTTAGACTCTTCCAGTTTGTCATTACTTGATATGCTAATCTGTCTTGCCTGCCAAGGGTCTCGTCAGAAATATTTTGTCATAAACGATTCTGATTCATATAAATGTAACTGTTGCGAATGTCAAAAGGATAGCAAACAAATAGTACTTGCACAGTTTTAGACGGAATGGTTCCATACCCGACAACTTCAAGATGGTTACCTTGCGCCATATCGACCACCTGTAGAAAGCGACCACCTGTAGAAAGCGACTATTCATGTGCGGATGCTAACTGCGTGTTATCACTGGTTGTGTTCATTCTACATTTCGTCTTCGCGTGATCAGTGAATTGTTCGTGACTGCAATTCTTGTTGTTTTTGTCGTCGCAGGTGCAATTGCGTGACCTCGTTCTTGAGCTGCCAAATCAGTTGTATTCCGAACTGGCTGAATCCGGCTCCAATTTCAGCGTCGGACAACGACAACTGTTGTGCCTTGGTCGCGCCATCTTGCGAAAGAATAAGATTCTTGTGATTGACGAAGGGACGGCCAACGTGGATCTCCAGTAAGTCGTCATGGAGACACGACTCACGTCAGCTGGTGCACGTCATAGATATTTACACTCTGTGGGTTCATCTACTTTCTAGAGCTGCCTTAGCCACGTCAGGTCTTAGCTGAAGTTATGTATTGTTCTGAATGACTGGCTCTTGATATTTGGGTTGCCATTTCACCCATTTGATTTGTTTCAGAACCGACAAGTTGGTGCAAGCCACGCTTCGCGACAAATTCAAAGACTGCACCGTGTTGACAGTGGCTCATCGCTTGAATACGATCATGGACTCAGACCGTGTCATGGTATGTCAAATATTCACGCTTGCTTGTTTTAGCACCAGCGTATCCCTCCTTGGGCACTATGGTAATCTCATGGACGATCAAACAAAGGCCACAGTTGAGGCTTCTTGGAGTACGTTCCGTCCATGTGCTCTAAAACTGTTGTTGTTGTTATTGTTGTTGTTTTTGTTGTTGTTTTTGTTGTTTTGTTGCTATTGTTGTTGTTGTTTTTGTTGTTGTTGTTATTGTTGTATATTTATTTGCCTGCAAGCCTCCAATATCTCCCTTTTATGCCGTATAGGTTTTGGATGCTGGCAAAATCGTTCAATTCGACGAACCTTTGGAACTACTGCAGCAAAGTGGCGGTGCATTTCGAACGCTTGTCAATCAAACTGGCCCAGTGGAAGCATCGCGTCTGGAACAGATGGCGCGTTTTTCGTCGCTTGATCGACGCGAGGAGATCAAACGTAACGCCCTGGATTATCCAGGAAGCGACATTACGAACTCACGAACGCGTGATGAGCTGCTAACGATGTTCGATACCCATGTCTACTTCGAGACAGCTCTGTGACCACTTCTACGACAAACTGACATGCTTGGAACGCATTTGTTTGCCTTGACGCCTTTATCGCTGCTGCACCCCTGCGCCGTAATCCGAAATTGTACAACTATGTTAACCTAATTGTAGAATACCTATTTCAATAGAGATATTTTATGAAGACTATTTAATCATGCAGAAGACCGTATCAATTGCGTTTTATTTGCTTTTTGTGAGTTCAATTTTTCTGCCACGACAGCGTAAGTCCATCGGCGCTAGCGAGTTCAATGATGGAACATCTTAAAACCGCGCAGCTTAGTAAATGTCCCAACCAAAACACGCTTTTGCGACTGAATAACGCCTGAGTTACAACGGGACGTCGCATCTCACTTCATCGAATTGAAAGTCTTTAGTTCTCCTCTCTTATGAACACCTGATCATATAGTTGTGGGTTTACAGACGGAATAAGCGCGTTTAATGGCAATCCGCTTGCTAGAGGTGGATATTGACAATTCGACACACATGATTATCCATTCTTATGTTATACGGACGGCTGAATTTCCAGCTGAAGTCCAGCTGTAGTTCTGAAAAGTATCGGATGACGTAAAGTATCGTATATATAACAGCGGGTTTAACGTGATTCGGCCGATGCGGTTACACAGCAATGTGAACGACCAGCGGATCCTGATCGAAAGCACGAAGGTAATACGAACAGTGTTACACTAGGTAGTGACGTCATCATCCTTGAATCTTGTGCGAAATGTAAGATGCGGTCAGGCGAGATTACAGTAAGACTTCGATGAGGAACTTACCGACAATAGCAGCAATGAAGTCCAGCCCTTGTCGGCGCGATTGATTCACACCGAAGGAATCTAGCGAAGAAGCCAAATAACAGCTGCCGAGAGAATGTTTCATTTTACTGCACCCCAAGTTCAAACCTGGTTCAAACTTCACAGCAGTGTTCTTGAAACAGTCGATCAAGGAATTAATTCCTACTTTCTGTACAGGAAACACTGTTGACATGACTGGGGGTTTTATTTGGTGTTCTCGTTGAGAATCAACGCTGCAAACTGAGATCGGAATGGCGCAAAATGATGCAATGTCCGTGTTTGCAGTTGGCATGGCTACACCTACATAGATCACAAACTCAACGGCTGCCTGAGAATGCCAAGAAGCGAGCCTTCTTTTTGGCTTGGCGATTGTCCAGATGGTGTGACCTCGAAAGACCACTGCGCATGATTTACTCTCTGAGTTCAGGCTGCTACTTTTATCCATTTTTCAAACATCCTTTACCGGAAAGGCAGTACATTATTCTGCATTTAAGAAAGTAACATTAGGATTTATAAAATTTATAAATAAACACAGTACCTTGTGGGCTGGCCTCGATAGAAAATACAAAAGCAAGCGCAAAGCAAGAAATGCGGCCATGCTCAATGTTTCTTGCGATCTGTGAGCTTTTCAAAATTGATATGATTTGATCGTTCTGAGCATGTTCTGAGGCTCAATCCAGGAAGATGAAGCTCCTCAAATATTGTTTGGTTATGAATAGCAATAACAGTTGTTGCCAGGCAACTTATATTCGGCCACCACAATGACCAACCCTGCGACACAAAACAGACGATTGTTCCGAGCACAAAACGTTTGCGAGCGCGTGCTTGCAGCCGTGACGCAAATTATTAACATCGCTCTAAAGCCAATGCGATTTTGACTTCTTTCGACGTGCTTTCAAGGCTTATTTTCTAATTTTTCTCCCTTTGCGAATACGCATGATCTGTTTCATTTCGATTGAAACTTCGTTTATTGACTAATTGGATCTATTTACATCACGCCGGGTGAATAATTAAGCACAGTTTGTTGAAGGTAAGCAGCCTCGGCAGTGGTCGAGTTCTGACAGCTCGGTTTTCGCTGTTTGCGGCATTTTGTGCCCTGTTGCTGTTCATGTGAGCAGGCGATTTGAGCTGTGTCTGACGGCGGAATTGTTTGTTACTCTTTCGTGTTGGTGCTAACTGATGAGCTAAACCGTCGACCTCATATTTGATGTGTTCTCTTTGCGACGAATGCCCTCAGACGTCGTTTCTTAATATTTAACTGTTCTCTTCGCAGCTGCTGGAGAAACTGAGAGTTCGCTTGAGCGTGCGCCATTTGTGAGCTTTCAAGCATACTTTCGTTCGCCTAAGAGCAACTTGCAAGACTTCGTGGACGGTTTTAGATTACTGAACGGGATCTTTCTGTTTGCTGATACACGGATTTAGCCTCATTGGAGATCTGTTGCTTCCTTCGCTGCTTTGGCTGCCGGAGCAAGATTTTGATGACCAGGGAAAACAACCTGACAGGTGTCTGTACCTCATCCAGCAAGCATTGAGCCTCGACAATGTCCAGGATTATTGTGTTGTTTCAACATGGATAGATTGGCGCTGTCTCGCCATGTTATACAGTTGGTTTTATTGCTTCTGTTGCTATTTCCGTCGGCAAGAGCGGCACAAGTTTCAAGTTGTCGCACGGAATTATCCAGATTAACTTGCTCGGATATAACGTCGTTGGAAGGGGTTTTAACGGAGGCGAGAGATCTCGACCATATTACGTATTTGTAAGTTTCAGTTGAAATTGTCTTGTGACTTTGACGCGTTTGTTATTTGCTCTTCTGTCAATCAAAAGTAATGTTTTGTTGCTGGAAACCATTGCGAAACATTCGATCTATACGAAACTGCGAATAATACGAGTTATTTCTAAAATGGCGTAAATATTACCTGTGATAGTGACCTTGATCAAATTTCATCCACCGTCCCCGGTACTTATAGACATGATGGTAAATGTAAGATATCCTGTTTACTCTTAGATATATTTCCTTTATATTTTATATTTTGGTTGGTAGGCACTTAATTACAAATAATTTGATATTAGAAATGTGGCAATATACTGCACCTACGTATTAAAATAACCATGAGTCAAAAGTGTTGGATTAGAATTTAGAGTCGTAAATTCTTTTAATTTATTGATTCTCAATTTTTTTATGTTTTTGCATGTGTTATATTCTTGTTACAGTGTACAAGGAGACACTTTTACAATAGCAGTGAAACAGTAATATATTTTAAATTTCTGATTGCATTGTAAATAGAATCTGATGCCCGCACATTACGATCGTGGGTAACAAAACCGGTTGATTCCTTCATAAGATCCATCATCTGCGATCCGAAATTCCCTCTGCTGGCAATGAACAGCGAAAACGCATCGTTTAATCTGAAACCAATTGTTTAAACAAGCACATGTGACTAAAATTGGTTGGAATAATTTCCTAATTAGCCAAGTGCAGTCCTGATGCAATTTTGGATTTAAGCTACTACAGTCACATGTTTTGAGCTGAAATCGACAATTTCGACAG
Source organism: Calvadosia cruxmelitensis (assembly GCA_900245855.1). Lineage (NCBI taxonomy): Eukaryota > Metazoa > Cnidaria > Staurozoa > Stauromedusae > Kishinouyeidae > Calvadosia > Calvadosia cruxmelitensis. Next base: position 29,027 of record OFHS01000268.1, read on the forward strand.
CCAAGAACAATCCTTGAAATAGACCAACATAGAAAAGAATACGGTTGTTTCAAACAAAACAATTTTCTGGGGTCGTCAAATGTGGCAGAGGTCAACTAGCATGAATCCCAACATGCATTGCGATTGCGCTTGGATAATCAGGTCACTGTATTTCATAGTCAATAGTTGCACTTTGTTTAACAAGATAATGCCATCGTTCAATAAATCCTGCCTACTACAAAACATGTCGCAATCACAAATCATCACAAATCATCAATACGATAGAATAGAAGTCACAACATAAACGCCTCCAAGAAGCTTTCCTACATAGCTTGACCCCTTTGTGATAGCCAAAATTGATGTCCATCGTGATCGTTTGCAATTGCTGTGAATTATAAATGAAATAACTATTGTTTTTTCTCTGTGATGTGTTATGTCCTAGGAATGTTTTGTGGTTGCTTTATCTGCCACTTGACCTCTATCAACTTTTGTAGTAGCATTTAGAAGTACTTTGTAGATGGTCAAAAGATTATTTCCCCTAAGTTAGGGATGTCATGAAGTACTTTCAACTGAAAAGCAATAACATAATTCAGGAAGCTGGTCTCTCGTGGTGACCATGTGTGGGCATTTCAGCCATCATGATATAGGATGATACTGCACCTGAAAGTAGAGGGTTGGGCTAAGAAGGGTTTAGTCAAGTTGCATTCACTGTTGGATAACAGTAGCTTGGAAAGACCCTCACACAACTGAGCTCCCTTGTTGTCACGGTCTTCCCTTGCTTATTCTTTGCAGAGAATTATCTAATTTTCCACTGGAGAAAAAAGTCAGTGAACTTTTAGTATCGAAATTGACGAGGCTTCAATCTCTGTAAGTGTATGGAATGAAGTTTGCATTATTGCTAACTGGTGTTGATGTTGTCTTGTTTGCGACTGAATATTTGTTTTTTAGGAAGGCAGAAGAAACTGCTTATAATGTGGCATGTTATCACAATTTGTCTTTGATAACAATAATAACATAGTACCTTCTTTGTTCCCTGTTATGGCTTACCCATTCAATTGTGTAAGCTACTGTATTACACATCATTGCTTATAACAAACACTTGCGGACGTCTGGCGTAATAAAACAACAGATTTAGATAATAATGGACCTACAGGATTTGTTACTGTTGTGTTCCTGTATCCGTTGCTAATATCACGTCATTCCTTTTCACATGAGCTTACAACTTAACCCCATCTCACATTTAAACAGAAGTGCTCTCGTGCAACGGTGCATGGATTGATTGATCATGTCATGATTAGTAATGAATGCTGATCATCAAACGATATACTACTTAGGGCTGACATTACTATTCCCATTTATGCTACTTCCATTCCTCAAAATGCAGTTTTTTAAGGGAATGTGGAAGCCATGATAGACTACAATGGTATTTTCATATGCCGTGTACTGCATGTGCTGACTTTTTGATGATGTGTCCCAGGGTTAACGGACGGAAATAGACACGTCCGAAGATGCCCTGTGGCATAGGAAGAGCCCTGAAATTACATAATGCTTTCATGTGGGGAAATTTAACCAAGGAGTAGCATTCTTCTTTGCTTGTCAGAATAGTATTGCATCTTACCGGCAAACATGTGAGATGATTGCTGTTGTTAGTGTTTACTCGTAATTTCTAGCTTCCCTTTGATCAAGCATCTAATTTTTCTATTTCAGGAAGCTGAGAAATGTTACAATTTATTATCCACAATTGCTATCTTCTCTAACGACGCTCCATCATCTGTAAGTAGTGCAGTTGAGGGTTCGTTCAATTAATTGTTGACAGTATCACAGAGTGCATTGTTGTATGCGTAATTATGGCACTACTACAGTCAAATCTGATTGGTGACCACCTCTACAGAGCAGCCACCTGTGTATAAAGGCCATCCTTCCGTTTATAACTCCAAAATGACACTTTCTATAGAAATCAACCTGGACAGGAAGGCCACCTGTCTAGAAATGTCATTTTTCTCGGGTCCCAGAGGTGACCATTATAGAAAAGTTTCACTGTACTATAATTGACCTTTGAGGAGAGATTATCATCGGCATCAGTCGCTGTGTGTTTTCTTGATGATTTATCTCAATCTGTTTCCTTAATCAAAGTATCCGTGCATCTCATATGAATGACATTGAAGTGTTTTGTGATTGTTTTGACAGTGATGCATCCGGATGTGGAACTGAATTGATCGACAACGGACATCTTAATAACCTGCAAAGTCTTAAGACCATGTGCGTATAGCAAATGTGTGATGAATGTAAAATAGGGTGTTGTTTGCATTGTTTCTCAATAGGTGTTTCCACATGAAGTCACGTTGATGGTTAAATGGATATCATTTTGATTGTGTTCTTTTTGTTAATATTTATTTCTTGTATACTGTGCCTCATTGTGACAACTAAGGAAAACATATTTCATCACAAGTCATTTACAGTGTTTAGTAATGAGCGTTATCCACAGTTTTAAATGAAATATGGTCTGATATCACCACTCAAGCCACGCTACGGAAGACACGAGAAAGGTATCTGAAAATCATGAGCTGTAAACAAGTGATTTTTGTCATGTTTTGTTGCCGGTCGTCATCATTAGACAGCTAACACACTGTTTTCTATGTGATATTGCCTGATAACACATAGCTCTTGGCCAATTTGATTGTGAGAATCCAAAATGTTAGGTTGTAAAACCATAGTTGATAAAACCAGCCGCTCCATACAACCAAGAATAATCATTTCTGAGTTGGTTTTATTAGATAGTGTAAGCTGTAACTAATTAATTTAAATGAAATTGACTGACAAATATCTGTTCTTTTAGAAATTTCGCTGGCAATGAAATTACATCACTGGATGCAAACCAGCTTGATGTTTTGAGCTCTCTGGAGCAATTGTAAGTTGCATGACGTTTTCAGTTGGTATCAGAATATGTTGTGGTTTTAATTGTATAATTAGTGCAATTAGATTAGTTATGCTATGCGTGCCGCTTTTAAGTTGTGTCTTGTCCTAGAGTGAGGTGCAAATTAGCATCTGATTGTAGATTGATGCCGTTTCGTTTATGTGTCTATTACAATGAATTTCATTCTACCACCATATTTGTGTTTTGAGAAGGATTGTCTCTGGAGAACACGTAACATAGTCTTAATTAATGATGTATATGCACAATTGTACATTTTCTTGACGATATTGATTACGTACCACAAAGCCATGGCTGAGAGACTGATTGTGGAATGAAAACTGCAATTGACTGCCATGGTGCATGGCAAGATATTTGTTCCTGAAGTGATCAATCATTAGTTAATTGGTAGTAATTAGCAACCGCATTGACTATTGCAATCTTGTAATGTATTTTCCTTGCCAGGTTTCTTCATGACAACACTTTCACGTGCAATTGTGATCTGCTGGTGCTGTCGGAATGGCTTGATTCTCCCAACGCCAATCGATTGCTTGATTTTAATCACAATCCACCCATTTGTGCTTCACCAGCGCACTTGAGGGGCTCAGCTGTTGTTAGCCTTCATCGCTTGCAGTCATTTCAAGGTAACATTTTAATTAGAACTATTGTTTGTGTAATCACAAGCGACAGAAGAAAGTTTGCGTCAAGTTAGCCTAGTGTCTCACAGGAATCATTATTTATGCTGCAATGCAAAGCGGGGCTAGATAAGGACAGCAATACTGACATGGTGTAATTATGTCATTAGCTCATATTGCAACAAAAAGGGGGGATGACCTCATGACCTCATGGCCAACACAAATCAATGGAATGTACAGTTATGTTTTGGTGTTAGCTATTGCCATGTTGGTACGTCTAAGGCTGCAGTCATCTGCATTGCTCGACATAATCCGCAATGGAATTTAATAGAAGCAGGGCCTGGAATCATGTAACAATCATTCTAATGAATGGAATGGTGTTCAAGACCGTCCATTTTTTTATATGAGAACCACGTTTTACAAGGTGTACCACTGTGAGTGCCATGTAAGCCCACTTTACGATTCTACGAAATCCAATGGTCTTGTTTATTATCTTTCAGGGTTAGGTACCGTTATTACTATTAGTGTTTTATTTTCTTGTAAAAACGTAATCACTTACAAGGTAGGTTTTGCTGCTTGAGTGCGAATGTGTGGTTTGCATCCGTTTCTTTTGATTTTAGAATCTTGCCGCAAAGACAAAGGACGTCGTAACAGACAACGTAGAAACTCAGCTGGTATGAAGCGATTATTCAAGCTGATCTGTATTGTTGACATGCAAAATATAGGCTTGCTTGTTTTGTCTACTGAACTTGGAAGAACGACATCTCATACTTCAAGAGAAGCAGCCTTCCTTGGGAATATGAAATTAATTCTGTATACAGTAAAACCTGTCTATACTGGTCATCTTTATGACCTGAGAAAAGTGACCTTTATATACAGGTGACCTTTGTATCCAGGTTGATTTCTATGGAATTTATATTTTGGGGTTGTGAAGAGTGGCCTTTATACACAGGTGGCTGCTCTATAGAGGTGGCTGCTAACACAGGTTTGACTGTACCAAGGCGACAATATGATCAGAAACAATTTCATTCTTTCAGAACTGGACTATTGGTCTCGATAGTTGGTAGTTGCTGTACCTATTCTTGTTTAGTGGTGTTATGTTAACATAGGCTGTGGTAATATTGTGGTGTGATGTGCGCTGCTCTCAGGAGGACAAATAGAATAATATCATAAGATGGTTTAAGTTTTGACTGGTGATTTGATTTCTCTCTACTTTATGATAGAATTGTGCCTTTTGTAACTGCCTGTAACAATTAAGCATCTACCCAATTTAAAGACCCTCCTCTTTGGATGGTTTCTTTAGTATCACTTAACACTATATGCACTTTTATTATATGACAATTGTCTGAATTGTTAAGTGACCATATTGCATGGACATTTTATTGATGGTTGGATTGTAGTTTAACCTTGCATCTTCCATCAATCTGTAACATCCCCTTCCTTGTCTGTAATGGTAACCCTATGTAACGTTGCATGATGATTTAATATGATCACCCGCTCTTAGCACTGACCGAGAAGGTGATAGTGATGATGATGACAATTTAGATTCGTCAAAACGTACGTAAATTCAGGTCACTTGAAGTAGATTACATCTTTGATCCATATAAATGGCATTGTGTAACCGCATTTCATTACATCTTCCTTGCTTCTATTATGTTGATATTTATATTTGCTGTTCAACTGTA
>OFHS01000268.1:34312-50029 GCA_900245855.1 Calvadosia cruxmelitensis
CTTAATTTGTCTTCAATGTTTAGATGAATATACTTGGAGTTGTACAACCCGTGTCCAATCAGCTTCAAGGGTTATCCTGTTCACAGCGAGCACATTATCCATTCTCACCAACAGCGATTGCCATTCATCTTGCCTCCTGTCAGGCCATGAGTATTATGCCAGAGCAGGAACAACATGCCATTGTGGCAATGCCCTCAATCCTGTGTATAACAAAGGAGGCTGTCAGCTGAGATGCACTGGGGCAAACCCAGATTCCAAGGGATGCGATGATGACACATTCATATCGGTGGACAACGTGTTTGGCGTTTCACCTGAAAGCCAAGTGTCGAAGAGTTTGTTTAACGGCGAAGTGGATGTCCAAGTTAAGCCCATTAATGAGTCACGTCCATTTGCATTGTCAATTTCATATTTTGATGGTGTGTCCCGTCGGCTTTATCTTCTCGAGAGTGACGGGACCAGCGTCACAACATCACAGGGTGCTGTTGTTGTTCAGTCAGACAGAATCATTCTGCCGTCAAATGTTAACGTGACATTTGCACATTCTCAGAGCACCCCGTCTGGTATCATTACATGGCGCTCATCATCCAGTGGTGTCGTGCTACCATCTGTTCAGAGTGACACATGTCTGACGTATGGAACGTCAGTCTGCACAACATTCTCAAACTCAGCTATTGTGTCCCACTTTACATACACTGCAAACACTGCTGAGTCCATGCAACTGGTAACACAGTACATCGATGCTAACTACTCAACACAGCAGATTATAAACTTGTCATTCTTGGCCTCCCTTGACTCATCAAAGATTGTTTCCCAAACATTGTCACCAATGTTTATTTCAGTGGGTGATTCGAAGGTATTTTATGTTGCTGTCAATGCAACATTGTCTTCTGCTACATGGCGTCGCTTTGATGGAAGCACATTTACTAGGTCATGTTCATCTATATGTCCATCGGCATTGATTGGTGATTTATGCAATCAAATTGCACCTGTGCCTTGTTATCTGGCTGAAAATATGACATTTAGCATTGCCGGACCACAAATTGTTGACGTTGATTTAAAGAGTGCTATTATCAGGGCGACGTACAATGTGCAGTGGAAGCCCATGGTACAACATGAGATCTCCTACCTTCGCATAAACCCGCTCTGCTCGCAGCAGATTGTGGCCACTGAACAGAAGTCTTTCCGTGCTGTGACTGATGGCACTGATGTTTTATACGATTGGTTTTTGGATGATGCCCTTGTTGATAGTACAGGAACCTCTGTGACTATCACTGTCGAAACAATAACAAGTTACAACCTTCGAGTAATTGCCAAGAATGAAGTTTCAAGTGGAACGACCAACCGTACCTTTTCCACACTCACAAGCGGATTGATTCATGGTTTGAAATTTACTGTTAAAGAAAATCGAATTGCTGAAGGAGACCTCAAGTGCCTCTCACTCCAGAATGGAGTTGCTATTGTCGCAGCTGGAGCCATAACTTCTTTTAGAGCCAGTGTCTGTGGTAGAAGCCAGGCGTTTGTTTATTGGTCGTTTGGTGACAATGGAAGTGACTCAGCATCACTCAGTAGTCCCGTCAATCACATTTACAATGTTCCGGGGCAATATATTGCCACAGCGTTTGCAAATAATTCAGTGAACAATATGTCGGAGACTAAAACAGTTGTGGTGTATGCCAACATAACTTACTTTCATGTGAATTTCAATAAGCTGATTGGTCGAACTGGAGAGTTGCTGACCATTGAAGCAAATGCTACGAAAGGAGTTGGTGCTTGTTTTGCTCACTCCTATGTCACCAACACTTGGCAGGATAATTCTTCCATGGATGGAAAGGTTAGCATTAACATCACTTTGTTTGTTCCTGGGAAATACAGAATTTGTGTTGAAGTTCAAAATCCCGTCAGCAGGCAGCAGATGTGCGAAAACTTTGAGATTCAAGAAGTCATTGCTTTAATTTGGACTCCAAAATTATTTGCCATCACTGGTGAAAATGTTGAATTTGATCCAACTCGACTCTCTGGCACAGATACACGCTACTCGTGGAACTATGGGGATGGCACTACCACACCCTTGGCCTTTACTGCAAACACACCAGCAAAGACTGTTCACTCCTTCCCCAGTGAAGGTGATTTCAATGTGACACTTAGCTACTACAATAACGTCACTGCTCAATCGCAACTCTTCCACACAATAGGAATTCGGCACTCAGTAGTTGGATTTCGCATTGAGAATCCAAAGTATGTCAGAGTGAATGAGTTGGTGAACTTCAGGCTGATCTTCCCTTTCAACACTAGCTATTCGTACAACTATGAGGGCTATCTGAAGGGCCACACCTCGTTGTCACATTCGGTCGAACGTCGTGTCCTCAGTCAGGCAGGAGTTGAGCACATTACTGGGCGAGTGTGGAACGAGGCCAGTTCAGCGCTCTTTTTTACAACTGTGTTTGTCCAATCTGAAGTGAGACGATTATACCTAGATCCCCTTTACGCCATGGTCAATTCGTCTGTGACGCTGATACCAGACAAGGGGAGTGGAACCAATGTGTCATTCTCCATCACCTTCCCAGACACATCCGTAGTCAATGGTAGTTCTATTCCGTACACTTTTACGCAACTTGGTATGGCTGATGTAAAGCTTACAGGCTGGAATGAAATATCCTCAATTCAAAGTCAATTCAACATCAATGTCGAGGCAAACTTGTCGCTTGCGAATGTTGTTGTTAGTGGCCCATCGCAGACTGTTGCACCAAACCGCACTGTGATACTGGTGACAGGCATTCAAAAGGCGTCTTCAGTAGTATCCAGTTGGTATGCCGACCCGGCAATAGCATGGATCATCAATGCTGACGAGACCATGGCACAGATCCGTTTCTTCTCGGCTGGTCGACATGAAGTGCACTTGAACATGACAAATGACGTGAGTGCAACTCAAATTGTAAAGTCATTTGACGTGGAAGAGCAGGTGGGAGAGATTGGTGTGATGCACAATGGGATTCGATATCTCGATGGTGAATTACTCGTAACTGCCACAGGAGCAGCAATTGCCAAAGCAGAAGTGGATTCTGGAACGGGTCTGGAGTATCTGTGGCGGCTGAATGGATTCCCAGTGGCCCCTGCTGTCCAGGCTACATTGGATCTGGTGACGCCTGGTGTTTATGTGCTAAATCTGACAGTTAAAAATCGAGTTAGCAGCAAATCAATTCAGATTCAAATCCACGCCATTCAGCTGTTAGGCAGTCTAACGCTACACACGAATGGCACAGACTCTACAGCTACACAACAATACTTTGCAACCGACAATGGAGTAGAATTCTCTGCCATGCTAGGGCAAGGGACCAATGTTACATATATTTGGACTGTGGATGGCACAGAAGTGAAAGACGATCCCTCATCTGGATTCTCAACACACTTTGCCCGACCTGGCGTTTACATTGTTTCTGTAAATGTCTCAAATGATGTCACAAGAGGAAGTCTGGTTGCTAGCATTACTGTATTTGCGCAAGCGCGTATTAGCGATTTACGCGTGAAACCATCAGAGGTTTTGATTGGTATTCCATCGTATCTGAATGCCTCTGTTGTGTCAGGGACCAATGTGACATACAGATGGCAGGTGCTCTCCTCCTCTGGGCCTAATAATCCATTTTTGTTCACAGCACCAGGTGTTGGCCCATACACTGTCACGGTCACTGCCCAGAATGAGGTCAGCAATAGCACAATTCGTTTTCTGGTGACTGGCAGGCAAGTTCTTTCCAAGATACCGACCATCAGCAATGTGAAGGCTGTGGTAACGAATGGTACTGTGACAATTCAAGCGGACACCTCTCAGCAGGTGACATTCACATGGTTTGTGAATGGTGTCGAAGTGGCAAATGAAACGGGCAAATCTCTCAACTACCCCTTTGACCAACCGGGTGTTTACACTGTGTCCATGAAAGCTACGAACGGTCTATCGTCAAGTGATTTGTCAAATGTTGTCATCACAGTCCAGGACCCACCGCAGGCACCTGTAATCGACAACTGTTGCAATATTCCATTGGCCTCAAATTCAACGTTGCGTCTGTCGGGCGGTGTTGAAGCTGGTACCAATGTCACCTTCATGTGGATAGTCAAGCTGCCTGGCAGAGAGGTATTCACGGTCAATGGTAGTACTGCCAACATCACACCTGGACCCCCTGGCATTGCCACTGTAGAACTTGTTGCATCAAATGCTGTTGATACAGTCTCAGTAAAATACAATGTAACAATTTTGCAAGCCATTGAAGGGTTTCAGTTGTGGGCATCACAGGAGACAGTCCCACGTGGTGAAGAGGTGACCTTCATGGCACTCACTCAAGCTGGATCATCTATCGACTACACTTGGCTTGTGAATGATGCTGTTGTGTCTACAGGCAGCGCAGACAGCATCAGTAAGACAATGGACGTTGTTGGGAATTACACCATCACTCTTCGTGCCATCAACGGATTGCTTAGCACACCAATGATCAAAAGCGTTGTGGTATCAGTCCAGCCAGTCTCTTGCCCACCGCCAGTGCTATCAATCCAGGGCAGTGTCAAACGGAGGATGACCATGTCGACCTGGTTGTATGCTGAAGCCAAAGTGAACTTCAACTGCACGATATATGCCCCGGCATCATCATGGACATTTCGCATTGCAACAGAGGCTGCCCGATGCCAGTTCGACTATGCTTTATTGGATGTATTTCAGTTGCCGGTCAATGATGTCGTGGTGACATCTCCATTGCTGTCAGTGCCTCCCGGGTCTTTTCCAGTTGGTAACTATTGTGTGCTCTACTCTATGGTCTACGGTGCATCAATGCAGTATGAACGCGTCATTGCCATGCGACTTGAGGTCATTAGCACGCCACTTGTACCCCAGATCATCGGTGGCAGTCGAAGGAAATTCAGCACCATAGACGAAGTTATAATCAATGGCTCGCTTACTATTGATCCTGATATTAGTGTCAGTGAGGCACCTTTACTGGAGTTCCGTTGGCTCTCTGATTACGTCTCGTCATCTGTCGGTGCTCCATCAACGATTCGACTCAACACAACTTGGTCCAATTCATCCTTTGCCGTTCTGCCACCTAGCAATATTCTTCCAGGGTTTCCTTATCGCGTGGACATGTTTGTGCGACGTCGCGGTTCCGTGGACGTCTCCCGCTCCTCACAGACGGTGAGTAAGCCAGTAAAAATACACATTGTTTGTTAGAACATGATTGTTCTAAATTGGCCAATTTCAACAGTACAGCTTGCTGAGTTCAGTCTGGGTTACTGTGCTTTCATACTAATGATCACGTTAGAGCAGTGTAAGCCGACGCATTGTCATTCACTATTGAGCAAGTTGTAAGTTAAGTTTATCCCTTCTACACTCACCAGATTAATGTTTGATATCTTCAGGTGACCACTGAATTGGGTTCAGTGCCACTTGTCGTTGTCACCTGTGTCACTTGTCAGGCTTACAAGACATTGAAGTACACATCCCGAAGGCAGCTGAAAATGGATGGACAGTGCACCAATTGTGGCGGATTTGGACCTAGTTTGCTTAACTATGAATGGACAGTTCTGGACTCAAATGGTGCCAAGGTGCAGCTTGGTAAAGACGACACTGAAACCGGAATGACATCAAGGTTCCTCATCATTAATGCGGACGTTCTTGATGGTTTGCAAGACTATGAATTTCAATTGCAGCTGTATCTAGGCACTGCAGTTGGAGAATCCTCAACAACACTCTTTCCCAATCCTGCACCTCGAAATGGAAGCTGCCATGTTACACCAACCAAAGGGCACAGTCTTCAAACAATGTTTACTTTCGCTTGCTCAGGGTGGCAAGACGAAGATAATGTGGACGTACCCTTGCTCACTTGGGTCATTTCGACCGTGGGAAGTCAAGCAATTGTTTACCGTGGCATCCAGTCCAATGTCTCATCAACACTGCGCGTTGGAAGTGCTGCAAGTAATCGAATGGTTCGAATCACTATTTTAATTGAGGATTCCCTGGGAGCAATTGCCATTGGGCACAACGGGTGAGTTTATAGCATAGACTTGTAACGAGCATAATAATTAATACCCTATGATGCGTAAGCACTCTGATGACGAGAAGCGACTCTTTTACAAGAGGATAATCGAACATATCATTCAGTTTTAATAGCATGGTTACTTTGTAGATTATTATCTATTAATCACTGCACTTCAACTTGTAATTACAATTAACTGTATTTTTTGTTGTCTATGTGCGACAACAGGTTCTCTACGCAGTCTTCATGGTGTTCATATGTTTGCATTGTGCCTATTTGAATTGATTTAACTTACTTCTCTTGATTGCTTTTCTTCAGCACGGTGCAGGTTTACCCCCCGACTGACATAGGCGATGTTCAAGAATTCCTAAAGTCAAAAGTCAAAGGTGAACTTGCTGCCCTTGCCAAAGCCAAAGATTCTAACAAGGTTCTTGCCTTTGTCCAATCGGGTGCTGCTCTCGTTGGCAACAATGTCAATCAAAATGAAATAGTCTCAAGAATGGTAAAATCTGCAGCAGACATTCAGAGCTCGTCTCTTGAAGGAATTGAACAGATTTCGACGACTGTCAACCTTGCGGTCCAGTCGGGGGATGAGAATGCTGTCGATCTCACTGCTCGAACGTCAGTCACAAACACATTGGATAACATAATTGCCAAATTGAGTCGATTTGCAGAAAGCGGCATCCCTGCGAGCTACATTACGACCAAGGCCCTCTATGAAGTGTTTGCCAACAATTTTGTAGGAATTATTGGATTGAATGACACAAGCAATCGAGCGCGAAGGGCAACGGATGAAAGCTTAACCAGTTCACTTCTGACTTCCACTAATGCAAATCTGATCAAATTCTACACTTCCCTCCTACAGACAAAACTGAGGGGTGAAAAACCGCAAGAGTTTACCTCAAAAAACATGTTTACTAGATTGCACCGTGTGTCACCCAATGACGTTTTGGCAGAACTTTCAAGAAGAGGTTGTGCATTTAAGAAGGACATTGAAGTGTTGGACGGTTTCTCTGACATCTTTGAAGTGTTTGAATCTAGTGCTGTGGATCAGTATTCGCCAACAAACATTGTTCCTACGTCTCAGCTATGCAGATTGGCGTATTTCCAACCAGACAGAACAGCTATCCAAGTGAAGAATCTTCCTTTGAACGAAACAATTGAAATCGCAATAGATCAAAATTCAATCACTGCCGATCCAGGCAATTATAGTGTCGTTCTCAATGTTTCTGTTGGTGAGATGCGAAATGGCGATCTTCAGTTGGACGATGTGGTCATTGGCGAGGCCATCCATGTTGAAGTGTCTTACCTTGCTGCTGTTGCTAATGGCGAGTTGAAGATTGAATTATTCCACCGCAATACAACGACGGCAATTTCCAGCAATAATACCCAATTGCTTCAAAGTAAGATGTTGTACGCTGCCGATGGAACGTTCAGCTTCTTTGTTGCTGAAAGGTAAGATATTTTGATGATTGAAGATCTAGTCTTATCTTGCACTTGGATTATGAAACAGGTATTCTAAATTCCGCGTCCAAAAATGAACATTCACGAAAGGAAGTGACGTCGAAGGGGTAAAATGAAATTGACATGAGTCTATCTGCATTGATTAACAATTGTTTGTTGTGATGACAGATCTAGATGTAATGAAATGTTATTAACCTGGTTATGTCTTCTGTCAGGAGACTGGGAATACATGAAATATCAGCATGTGCTCTTAAATTCACATGACGTTTTGGTATCTTCCAATACTAGAGCATGTGTATCAAGAGTGGAACTATATGTGACAAATGAACACTAAGAGTGATAACAAAGCTACAAGCTACTAACAACAGAAACTAACGAGGATAGGTAATTAATAAGACATTTAAGACAATGCATGGAAAGAAAGGAGGCAGCTGAATTCAAGTGAAACCTGTCTATAACGGTCACCTCTGGGACCTGAGAAAAATGACCTTTATAGACAGGTGGCCTTTCTGTCCAGGTTGATTTCTACAGAAAGTATCATCTGGGGGTTATGAAGAGTGGCCTTTATACACAGGTGGCTGCTCTGCTGAGTCTGCTCTATAGAGGTTGCCGCTAATACAGGTTTATTTTACATAATTCAGGAACATAGCATTGGCATTGGGCATGTACTTAGCACAATAGTACTCACGCCATTTCATAAATCCTCTTTTCTACAGCTTTGTTGTTTTCTTTTTGCAGTAATCATGAACCATGCTACAGATATCAAATATGCAATTATGTTGCGTTGAAGTGTGTTAATGAATTGTCTGTCATGCTTCTGTCTGTTTCTCGTTTCGTGACAGTACCTTTGATCCAACGAAAACGTACTTCATTCGCGTGACAAACAACTTCACCTCCACTGCAACAATCACCTTCTCGTTATTCACATCGTCATGCTTGTATTGGAACCATACACTAGAGAACTGGGACCGTTCTGGCTGCACCGTGTCAAATGCATCGTCAAGGCATCAAACAAAGTGTCATTGCAACCATCTGACGTCGTTCTCGGCTTTGCTCAAGCTGAAGCCGAACCCCATTGACTTCTCACTCTTGTTGGTAAGTCTCCTTGATAATCGACTGACAACCATTGGTGCTGTCTCAGTGGTTTCCCCGTTATCTAACGACCATCTGTCTGAGCCAGGCACTGTTTACAGTCTCCTTTTTCACGCATTTTCACAGCATTTGATGATCAGATGCAGCAGTCTAAGTACTGTGACATGAAGGAAAGCAATGTGACTCAATTCTGCCATGTGCTTGATTTCAGAAGTGCATTTCTGTTTTGGTTGCTTGAATATATAGATATAATTATTAGTCTTTTTTAGTTGAGAAACTCCCCGGTTTAATGATTTTGTACATATTTTATCATTGTTTTACATCAACTTGTTTTGTTTGTTTGTTTTTCTTAGGAGCTTGACATTGCTGACAATCCGGTTGCTCTGATCGCGTGCTTGACTGTCATCGCTTTGTTCTTCATTGTTCTGCTGGTTTCCTACCGAATAGACGAGAAAGAGAGAAGGCACGAACACTTCATACCCTTCCTTGGGCCTGATGAGTTTTTCAAGTATGAGATCAAAGTGACAACTGGTGNGGACAGATTGGAGCGGGTGAGCCATTTGTGCTATCTGTCACGTTTGATTTCTGACCATTAAGCCCAATTAAGCCACGTCATCGCAAAAGTAGGCGCTAGTTGCGAGCTACGATGGGCGCGAGTACTCGCTTGGCCTGCCACACTCTCGCTAGCTTCGTTGGCAAGCGATCGCACTTGCATTTTCATCTGTGACGTTGTTCATGAAAGTGACCGGTCAGAGTCGCGCTTTTCCTTCCCTCTCTCGCATATTGTCGAGAAAGTTCTGATCGAAACAAAAAGCATGACCAACAGCGATCCAACAAATGGCAAGATGAAGCTGAGAATGGCAAAACTTCACAACCCCCTCTTGTTGTTCACGCCAATTCTACCGCGCATTTGTTCTGCGCACTTGATTGTCTACTTTTGACCAATCACCAACAGCTATGAACTCTACTCGCGTTCAACTCGCGGTGTTGAGCTGTGCACACAGAGCGAGTGAGCTTCAAAATTTGGGCTCGCCGCAAGTAGCTCATCTTCACCTACGTTTTAGCAGTGGTGTGGCCGGGGCTTTAATGATCACTTGCATAATTGATTGGATGCACTCTGCACTGCCTCTCATTGAGTTCAATCAATTGTTAAATGAGTAAGAGGTTCTGTTGATTTTTACGGACCATTAATTATCATTTTAGGAACAACTGCTCGAGTTGGCATTCAGATATTCGGTCGTCGAGCCAAGACCAAACCGAGGCTGTTGTTCAAGGAGGGAGGCCTCCAAAGGAATTCCATTGATATTTTCCAATTTGCGTCTTCTAAAGGGTATGTGCAATCTGCTAATTTTTATTATGCTGTAAATACGTACCATTAAGCATATATTTGTAAGCTACCATGTCAAATGCCACTTTGTTTAACGAGGGAACATTGTGTTCCTGGCATGCTTCCTGGCAAACATTGATTGCTTTTTTATTTAAAGTTATGCAATCAATTAATGTAAATAGTGATTGAATATCAGCAGCACTTGGATGAAACCTGATCTTAAATAATTACATAATTTGAACAAATCCACCGATTCCCAACTGACTGATATACCATGACAGAATTCTATGTCTCGGGTTGGACGAGCTACTTTCTTCCAGATCTATGATTGTCCTCAAGACAACACGAATATTGTCCACTTTGTAGTTAACATAAAAAAAGAGACACAGGACCACTGTGACAATGATGAAACACATATCAAATCATAGCCTACAGTAGTCGAGCGATTCCAGGTTGAGAGCAGAGAGATGTTCTTCCTAGTTGATGTAGGCAGTAAATGCCCCCCTCCCTGGTTGTTGTGTCCCTACTGTCTAACAGCTCTTGCATTGGACTTGTGTTGTTGTCCCTTTGTAGCCTTGGCAACATCCACAGGATCCGCGTGTGGCATGATAACTCTGGCGGTGACCCCTCATGGCACGTCAGAAGCATCATCATCAAGAACTTACTCAGCGGAAGGAAATACTTCTTCTTCTGCAACAGGTTGTTGTTTTACTGATATCTCATTTTATAGCTCAAAGCCCTTTGCACTCTTAGACGATGCTTTCATTAGGTCACCAAACCTCTGGGCCACTGAAGGATTACAACCAGATCAAAATTAAAAGTTATAATGTAAATAATACAGTTTGATTTAGTTGCTGTCTGTTCATCGTGAAGTATTGATTGATTGATTGATTGATTGATTGATTGATTGATTGATTGATTGATTGATTGATTGATTGATTGATTGATTGATTGATTGATTGATTGATTGGTTGGTTGATTAATTGATTGATTGATTGATTGATTGATGTTTGTTGTTCCTTGGCAGTTGGCTTGCTCTTGACACGGAAGATGGCGTTATTGAGAAGGACTTCACTGTGGCTAGTAAAAAGAGAATCCGACAGTTCTCATTGATTTTCGACAACGTCGTTGGACGTGCCTTCCACGACTATCACCTCTGGTTCTCTGTCTTACAACGACCAACTTTGAGCAGGTACCAGAGATTTTGTGTCAATTGTGAGATACTTTAAGCATGCTCTTTGTGCTCTTGGGTGGAGCCTGCAGTTCGCCAGGTCGCTGGTGGTGGTGGTGGGGGGTTGAGTGAAGGATGAATTGAATTGCTTCTGACCAATGCCACGCTCTCTTGTCGGTTTACTCTATGGCCTGTTTGCATGCAGTTCAATTTACACGTGGCAAATGCGTCCACTGATGATCAAAATATCTGCTGTTAATAGTAAATATTAATTGTATTGTTTCTTGATGACCTTCTGTTGTTTGCTTCCACACAATAACACAGCAGATAAAAAGACAATATTTGTGATTTATTCTGTGTTTTTGTTTTAGCTTCACGCGCGTCCAACGCGTCACATGCTGCGTGACGTTGGTCCTGAGTTACATGGCAATCAATGCGATGTGGTTTGGCGTGGCCCCCGACGGCGAAGTGGATGTTTTTCTGGGGTTCAGGGGCTTCTCGTACGAAGAAGTATTCATTGGCGTCATTAGCTCTCTGATGGTGTTCCCCTTGAACATCGGTCTCATGATGCTGTTTAGGAAGTCCAAACCCAATCTGTCACAGGTAAGAAAACTAAGGATCTCCTCTTCCCCTTAACCCCCATCCCCCATTCGTACGTTTCAATGTTGCAGTGTCTTTGCTATATAAATGGACATTGTACAACATTTCTGTGCAATTTTAGTTTTGGATCTTTGCTTGGAACAAAAATCACTATGGATGAAACTCGATTGTAGTTCTCGCTCGCGTTCTCGTGAAATCTGTTGTGTGTAAAATGCAAGAAGAACAGGATACCGCAGTTAAACCTGCCTTCAGAGACCACTGACCTGTCTTAAGCGGTCACTTGTGCTTGGGTTGGCTTTAACCCTTGCGATACTTCCCTCCCATTTCCACAGGGCTACGATGATTCCTATGGTGAAGTGACGATACATACGATGAAAAGAAAGCGACGCTATTCGCTCGAATCGATTGAAATTGACGACCTTCGAAGACACGTGGACCAATCGGAGTGCTCCTACGGTGCTAGCCTGCGTCGATGCAAAACCAGAATCAATGTCGGTGCATTTCGTCTGCCATTATTTCACACCGGTGAGCTATTGAATACCATCCGATATAGAACCGCTCGTAGCCACTGTGACCTGAAGTAAAACAGCGCGAAGGAGAACAAAGCTGTTCTAAAGTTGAATAAAATCACTTTACGGTCAACGACCATGTTTCAATCATCTGTAGTTTGTTATTAACAAGACTCTCATGTTCGTAGTACCCTCGCGTTGTTTGTTGATAATTGAGGGGTGTTTTTATTTGTTGAAGGTGATCCCTACTACGCCGTTCTACCTGAGCACAACATTGGAGAGTTNCCCTCTTCCCCTTAACCCCCATCCCCCATTCGTACGTTTCAATGTTGCAGTGTCTTAGCTACAGTACAGTATATAGATGGACATTGTACAACATTTCTGTGCAATTTTAATTTTGGATCTTTGCCTGGAACAAAAATCACTATGGATGAAACTCGATTGTAGTTCTCGCTCGCGTTCTCGTGAAATCTGTTGTGTGTAAAGTGCAAGAAGAACATGATACCGCAGTTAAACCTGCCTTCAGAGACCACTGACCTGTCTTAAGCGGTCACTTGTGCTTGAGTTGGCTTTAACCCTTGCGATACTTCCCTCCCATTTCCACAGGGCTACGATGATTCCTATGGTGAAGTGACGATACATACGATGAAAAGAAAGCGACGCTATTCGCTCGAATCGATCGAAATTGACGACCTTCGAAGACACGTGGACCAATCGGAGTGCTCCTACGGTGCTAGCCTGCGTCGATGCAAAACCAGAATCAATGTCGGTGCATTTCGTCTGCCATTATTCCACACCGGTGAGCCATTGAATACCATCCGATCTAGAACCGCTCTAGCCACTGTGACCTGAAGTAAAACAGCGCGAAGGAGAACAAAGCTCTTCTAAAGTTGAATAAAATCACTTTACGGTCAACGACCATGTTTCAATCATCTGTAGTTTGTTGTTAACAAGACTCTCGTGTTCGTAGTACCCTCGCGTTGTTTGTTGATAATTGACGGGTGTTTTTATTTGTTGAAGGTGATCCCTACTACGCCGTTCTACCTGAGCACAACATTGGAGAGTTNTCGATCCTGATCAACCGGTAATCCAACTAGATGACACAATCTATGCCACACACTTATTCCATCAAGGGGCATATTATGTAGGATTGAAATCTTGAACATCTTAGTGGTTATATTATTGGGGGCTATTTCGATAGCTGCCTCAATGGGAGTTGCAACGTGCCAAATGTTGAACTGACAAGGGGTACTGGGACACATTAGGGGGTTGTCAGGGGGCAAGGTAAGGAAGATAGTGCAGCCTCCAGTTTGAAACTTGTTAGGGTCAAGTCTCGTCTTCATGCCTCTGCCTTTGTTTATCTGTTGTCAGGTGCTACACGACCCTGAGGCTATCGAAGACATGGATATCGATGACACTCCGACACTTGAAAGGTATAAGTGATCCACTATCATCTGTAAGTCTCGTCCTGTCTCTAACGACCACCTTGCAGGCCACGGAAATGTGGGGGTCATAAGTCGGTTTGAGTACAGATCGTTAATTAGGGACTATTCGCAATGGCCGTTATAGACAGGTGGTTGTTATATCTATAGGGGTAACCACAAACAGTCGTCGAACTGTAATCATGTTCTTGAGTTTCTGGGCTTGTCTTCCGCCTCAAGTGTTGACTAAGGGGACTCGACGCCGCATCTCTAGAACCTCAGAACGGCGTTTAAGGTTCCGTTCTGTTACAATTTCATTGTTTTTCTTTGCAGAGCCAATGAACCGCCGCCTCTTCATAACACCGACCTCGATCTGGACACGCCTCTGATGCCTGCTCCGCCCATTGATAATGACCCGTTAATCAGCAGGTTGGTTGTCACGTGTTCAGATCCTATGAATTATTGCTTGATGGAATAATTATATCGATTAATTATGTAGAGTAGCCTCTGGTAGCCTCGTAATTACTGTAGCCGATTAGCCAACTTCGCAATAAGCTCACGCCAGATTCCCAGAAGTGCTATTGCTGTCATAAGACCATAGAGTGATTGAATGCGAGTGACAACCTTGAATGTTATACCTACAAGTCTCGTTGATACTTTAACGAGATAAGAGACACAGAACACAACACTTGAACAGTTGAGTTTTGTCTTTTGCTGCAGTATGAGCAGTGATTTTATGTTTCAACTCCTTCCTGGTTTCTTTTCAAAGGACCAAAACTCACGACGAGCAAATGGCCGAGAACTTCGAGTTGTTTAGTCGCGCGGTTGCTCATGCCCGTCGAGCAGCGCAGGCTGTGAAAGGACCAGATCGCACCAAGCAGAGGTAGGACTACTACGCAGAAGACCTTCGTGTGATAATTTCATTACAGATCAATGTTATAGATTTGATCGCGTAATAATAAAATAGACGGTCCTCTACATGAAGAGGCCTTCCATCTTCCTCTTGTAACCATACGCAGCGAGGTAGCCACTATCTCTACCAGGCCTTTATTGATTGCTGTGTTTATCATTTGCAATGTCTAATTTCATGTCGTTTTGTTGCCGCAGTATTGAGCGTGCGAACGATGCTGGCGTCAAGGAGACCAACGAAGAGACAGAGTGAGCATGCGCAATGGCCCTTTGTGCTGTTAGCCAGAGATCGTCTTCATCGTTCGTGAAACTCTTAATATAATTAATTATTACTGTTGTGCTTATTGTCGTTTTCTACTTCAGGCAAGAAATGCGACGTCTATTCCATCAGTTCTACTCAGCCTCAATTTCTGACAGTGGCACACCGTCAGAGCGAGGCAGCGATGGCGAACACAACGTCGACCCAGAGAACAGCATCCAGCGACGGAAGTACCTCGAAGAGATGGATGATCTACCCGGTAGGTGGATGTTTTCATGTTGATGATAAGTACGACGCATGTGTTTGTGATGATGGACATGCTCGTGTGGGGCTTTAGGGATCATTGTTTCAATCTTATCTGCCCTAGTTCTACCTGTCTTAAGGGACCACCCGCCCTAAGAGGTCACATAGGCATATACCCCGTGGAGAGGAAGGAAAATGGCGGTCATCGATTGATCATCAATCCATTTGGGCTTATTTCAAACCAGCGATCATGTATTCCACTGTCACCTGTTCTAAGCGACCTCGTTTTGCTTGTTCCTCGAGTGGCCTCTTAGCGCAGGGACAATGTTGCGTTTTGGTCTATGCGATGAAGNGTTAGATTATGTTGTTGTGCTCACTGTGCTATTTCATGCTCCTCTTTTACCAACATTAAATGTATTTCATTTGTGGTTTATGTTATTCAAACGTAGACGTCTTCGAGCGACCTGCGAACATGCATGGTCCTCTGCCATCTTGGTGCAGCCTCGTGGCCTACTTCCTCAGTCTCGCACTCTCGGGCTTTTCCATCGTTCTCATATTGATCTACGGGCAAGATTTCGGCAAGGACAAAGCACTGAAATGGTTAACGGCGTTGGCGGTTGGATTACTGCAAGATGTCTTCATCACTTACCCCGTCGTTGTGAGTGCCGTCTTTGTTAGCCGTAATAATAATAATAATAATAATAATAATAA